>JANHZU010003321.1:71244-99764 GCA_032468055.1 Acrochordus granulatus
TTGAATATTTTATGTAAGGATAGGAAAAATTCATAGATACCAGGTGGGGAAATCTTGGCTGGGTTGTGGTACATTTAAAAAAGATATTGAGATTCTAATTAACCACTCGCCAAATACGAACAAAGAGAATGATGCAGTAGTTAAAAAGGCCAGTGTAATCTTACTAGTGAGGGCGCAGTGGCCAAGTGGTCAAGATGCTGGGCTTGTTGGCCAGAAGGTCGGCAGCTCAAGTTTGAGACCTCAAGAGCCGCCACATAACAGGGTGAGCTCCCATTATCTGCCTAGCTTCTGCCAACCTAGCACTTCAAAAGCATGCAAAATGCAACTAGATAAATAGGTACCACCTTTGATGGGAAGGTAACAGTGTTCTGTGTGCCTTGGCATGTAGTCATGCTGGCCATATGACCACAGAAATCTCTTCGGACAATGCTGCCTCGTTGGCTATGAAATGGAAATGAGCACTACTCCCTAGAGTCAGACATGACTGGCAGGGGAAATCTTTACCTTTAATCATATTAACAAAAGTATGGTTCTACTGCTCTTTGACAAGTTTATATGGTACATGAAGTACTAAAGAAGCTAGAGGAGCTTCAGACGATAGATGGAATTAGAAAAAAACTCCAAAGCATCTTCTGAATGTTTGAATATTAAGGACTTTTAATTTGTGTGCACCAATATTAAGATATACAGTATGTTTATGTTGTGCGGAGAAGGGTGAGCATCAAGTACAATATTTATTTATATAATTTTATAAATACACGTGTATGTAAGTTTATTTAAAAATTACATTAACCCTTTGTTTGCATACCAAGGCATCTTTATCGAACTAATAAATAAACCAAATTTAAAACATAGTGATAAATTACATTGTAGGGCATGGTGGCCAAGTGGTTAAGATGCTGGGCTTGTCAACCAGAAAGTCAATTGCTTGAATTCGAGACCCAAGCACTGCCACGTAACAGGGTGAGCTGCCTTTCCTAACTTAGCTCCTGCCAACCTTGAGCTCCTGCCAACCTTGCAGTTTGAAAGCATGTAAAAATGCCAATAGATAAATAGGTACCACCTTTGGTGGGAAGGTAAGAGTGTTCTGTGTGCCTTGGCATATAGTCATGCTGGCCACATGACCACAGAAGTGTCTTTGGACAATGCTGGCTCTTCAGCTATGAAACAGAGATAAGCACCACTCTCTAGAGGGGTCATGACTGGCAGGGGAAACTTTTACATTGTTACCTTTAATAAGTTATATTACCTACAAATTTGCAAGAGTGTTTATCCAGATAGGCTTTGAAGATCATTCTTCACCAGTTAAACATATATGGATGGTTGTGTATTACAGAATTTAGGGCTCTTATTTATTCTCACATACAATCAAATTTAATTATGAAAGAGTCAGAGACTATTTCACCAGCAATATGTCAGAAAACAGAGCAGCCACTTTTCAAGGTTCAAAGCCTTCTCGACCAGTAGCAGACATCACCAGCTTGAAGACATTGAAAGATATGTCACAGAAGAGTCTGCTGGGATTTGAGGAAGTGTGCGTCTCTGTGTTAAGATTTTTCCCTCCCAATGGATCTGATGTAGGAGCAGGCCTCCTGATGGAAAGGCATGGGGCTCTAACCTCCTGCTGAGATAATAGGCTAGTGAGAAGGAATATACAGCAGGGTATTCTGGTGTTCAAGGAAAGGCAAGGGAGTTACTTTTGACCTGAGGTGAGCAAACTGTTGGCTTTTGTCCCTTTTCATTGTATTGGGAACAGAAAAGGAAATAGCTGCATTCCAGACATTACCATGTCAATGTAAACAGAAGAGGGGAAGGGGAGGGGAAGGAGGTTGGGGCATATGTGACTTTATACAAAGGGATCCTTGTCTCCCTGCCCAAGAATTCCACCTCCAGCATTAAGAAAAGGGACTTCTTAATGAAATTACAAAGTTAAGCTGGATATATTATCAGTATTAATGTAAAAATTAAAATGAATCTAAATTATATTTTCTAAAGGAGAGCCTCATTATCTGTAACAACAAAAGCAGTGGGGGCTTGTAGATCTTTCAAAAGCCAACAGATTTATTATGGTACAAATTTAAATCCTATTTATTAGATAAATGTGGAATGTTTTAGTAATGTGGAATGTTTTAGACTCAAATTAGTAGTGGCTGAAAATTATTGAAACCCTGGTGGATTTAAGCAGAGAATCTTTTTCCTTCCTACTTAACCACAGCTTAAATATGGCCCAGCAACCTCTCCTTTGCTCCTCTGTGTCTCCATGACATTGCCTTCTTCATGGCCCAGCATATATGAGTGAAACAAGCTAAGGTGATTGTATGCTATCATGGAGTTAAAGTAATCCTTTCTCCATTAATGCAGTTCAAGGATAACTGCTTTAAGATATCTAAAATCTGTTAGACTTTGTCATTACTTTGGAGGGAAGTTATTTATATCCTACTTTTATTATTTTTATACAGAAATCAAGATGATGAACACATCTAATACCTCTTCTTCGGAGATACTTCACCGGTGAGTAACAGGGTGAGCTCCCATTCCTGCCCCAGCTCGTGCCAACCTAGCAGTTTAAAAGTATGTAAAAATGCTAGTAAATAAATAAATACCACCTTCAGTGGGAAGGTAACAGCGTTCCATGCACTTTGGCATATAGTTATGCCAGCCACATGACCACAGAAGCCTCTTTGGACAACTCTGGCTCTTTGGCTATGAATTGGAGATAAGTATTGCCCCATAGAGTGGGTCATGAATAGTAGAGGGAAACCTTTACCTTTTTACCAGAGAGTATAAAGTATTTCATATGTTTTAGGTAGCTTATGAATTAAGACCCTAATTGTGAAATATGGTAGGACAATTAGGATAGTGAATTTTGGCAAACAGGGTACCTGACAGGGTTCTACAAGCTGTCTCTGCACGTTAAGTTCTACAAGATAATCTACAGACTTATTACCTGAGGGGGCTTGACAATTGACTACAAGTTATAGAATTATTCTTATTGCTGTTATGTGTGTAGCAAAGCATTGTTCTCATCACTTGCAATAGCCTCTTGGAGTGTGGATGGCTCCTGTTGCAGATAGTCGTACTGTTTTTCAGAAAGCATAAGTCCATTCTGTTTTGTCCCTTCAGTTGGTCAATATTCTGTGCCCCGGAGTATGCTTCTTTCTTCATCTCCTACTGTAAAGTATGGACAATGGCATGTTGGCTGGAGGGACAAGGAGTTATACAATATAACTGAAGGGTGATGGAAATTATCAAGTTATTAATTATTTTGACTATTAAGAACCAAAGTGGTGGAAGTAGTTATGATGTAGGAGATACAGTTTCTAATCTACGCTTAGCTTTGGAATTTCACTTCGTAACTTCAACCTGTGAAGGTGGTTGTTGTAGGAAAAAAACAGAAGAGTGAAATGTATTGCACCTTGAAAATCTGAAAGAAAAATGGAATATAAATAAATACTTATGGTAATAAATTGGAAAATGAATGGAAATTACAGTTTCAAGTAGGGAAAAATGTATTTTATTGGAGATAATTAATAAATCATACAGGATGAATTCTTAATTATGTAACAACAAGTATGAAGGAAAAATCTGAAACAGGAGGAAAAAAACATGTGTCCTGTCTTCTTTCCTTCTAAAACATCTTTATTCAGTGCAAAGAAAGAAGATAGCTTTATAATCTGCATGCTCAAAGTCTTTCCAACTAATGCTAGTAGAGGCTTCAATCAAGAAAGCAATTTTTCTCACACATTTTTGTTTTACTTTGCTTTTGTTTTGCTTTCTTGACTGTCCCAATAATTTTATACCTCTTGGACAATCTTGTTAGGCCATATGAACTGATTAAATGCCTGTATTAACAAAAACATAGTTTTTACATTTTAATTTCAACATACTACATTCTTGGATGTTTTACTGTAAATACTGTTTTCTTTTTTACTTTGCTTTGGTTCTATTTAATTGCCTTATTACATTGTTTTAAATGGGAAGTAGCAAAATATTACTTAATCCTGAAATGTACTGACAATTGCAGAAGACTGCAAAAGTTTAGCTATACATAAAACAAGGAGAACAGTCTACTTGTTGTTTTTTTCCTGTCAAAAGTACTGCATAAAGAACAAGAACTCACAATTTCAAATAACATCACTGTGGCTCAGCAACTTAAACTTATCGGTCCCCTTCAAAACCCCTTCAAAACCCCTTTTTGTTGCATGTGAAATAATATCTGTTTAGCATTCTTTCCCATTTCCATTCACAGCAATGAAAACGTGGAAAGTGAATGGTGCTATTATACTTTGCAAAGAAGGCAGGAGAACATAGGAGGATCTGGTATCTAATCTATGTCAGTATTGAACATAGATTTCAGCGTAGAAGGCCAAATGAAGTGGAAACCTTCGGTGGTATACAGGTTAAAACATGATTCAGCACAAGAACTATTACGTTTTATCACATCCTGAGTGTCTTCAGGGGGCCTTAGACTTCATAGTATCTATAATGACTATGCAAGTGTAAAAAAATCTATTTTTAAAAAATACATTGCAAATTACGGTCTCTCAGTGGTACTGAGTTGTAGCTTCTGAGCTTCTAGTGCAAGGGTAGGTCTCTGGTTTGACTCTTTTTAAGCACACGATGAGACCTTCCAGGATGGCCTGTGAAATGCACTGATTCACTAATGAACATCAGCAATACAATTTTAAACAAAACAAAACATACGTTTTATTTTAAAGCTTATCTCAGCAACACTAATTAAACAATTCATAGATGTACTATCATATTGACTGCAGGCCTTGGAGAGGGAAAAAGAAGAAATAAATATTTAATTCTTTTTAATAAGATGGTTAAATTTCATGATTCTACTCCAAGCCAGTGTATTATTTTCTCTCAGATTTATTTCCCTGATTTTGAATAGTACCTACCAGATATAGAGAAACCCAATGTTTTTTCTTCTTTGCTTTCTAAGTAGAGGGAGGAAGAATGCAGGATTTTCAGCACTAAAATATTTATTCCTGAAAAGTATTTTTAAAAAAAACTTTTATTTTTTAATAAATCAAAATATACATACTGATAATCTGTATGATTATCTGGGTGCAAGGTTTTTATCGATGGTTACTGAATAAATACATGGCTATGGAATAAATACAACAGATGCTTTTGCTTTACATTATTGCCAAAGTGCTTTATGACTTCTGATGAGGTATCAGTTTCCACCTAGACCATATGATAGCCCTCATATAGTGAATGGAAACAAATTGAATCTTAACAGACACATTAGAATCATCTTGAACAATAAATCACAGGAATTTTCCTCCTGGGGACTACAGTTTCTTCATCTCAAAACAGTAGTAAAAGCCAGATACTGCTGCACGATTAAAATTCAGAATACTGACACATTGATAAATGAAAATTTAACAGTGCCATTGCTCGGTAGAAATTACAGGAACTTGTTCATTCTCTCTCTCTCACACACACACACACATTGTAGTTCCTTACCACAATACAAGAAAAACTAAAAAATCAACTCTGTAACTGATTACACATGTTCATACTGGTGCCACAACATTCTTCACATTTTTACAGATCTTTGACACTTGGAAACATTAACTTCTAGTAATGGGCAAGTAGTAATCCTACTTTCACAATGCACTATGGAGTTAATAGTTTCAAAGCTGATTTTTCTTCAGATGGATTCAGAATCTAGTCTAGTTATACCCTTTCAGTGTTTCCATTTCTTATATTTATTTTATTACTTGATCTCTTGTCAGCCTTTACAAAACCATCAGATTACCAGCTGGCACATATACAATTAAAGTTGCTGAGAGATGCAGAACTCCTTCCTTCCTTCATTATTGGTATCTAAATGGCTTTTATAACCACAGTTTATATTGCTCTTTTGACCCGTGTTTGCTCTCCGCATACTATACTTTTCCCCAAGTCCTGATGGTTTCAGTTAATAGGAGATTATATTAGATTCCAGGTTTTGGCATCTGGCACAGAAGTTTCTTTCTTGCCCAGGTATATTGAGTGGGATGCTGGAGAGCAGGAGCAGGACCAAAGATGGATTTGCTTTAATTGCAAATTAAATTGAATGTAAAATTGAATTAATCTTAACTTTATATTAATATAATGCTTCCCATGTCCTTAATGAATTTCTCATTGGTCATATTCAAAATTACAAAACACATTTCTTTGGAGAGGTTCTAAAACGTGGATACCATTTTCACAGAATATCCTGGTAATTCTAATAAACCTGAGTCACGTAGCCCTGTGTAATGAATGATCCATTTTAATGTTTTCTAATTTCTCATTGGTTTCCAGGCCCAACTGAAATATATATGCTGGCTTGATTTATAAAATTCTATATATTTGAGACTTTAGCAGTTCACTGAAAATTAATTTATGTAATTCACTCCATAGGAAGTGAGGATCCTGTATCTATATAATTATTATTATGGTTCATTACACAGTCAGCCAAATGTTTTTATTCAGTTATGAATTGCACAAGGTTCTGCAACGGCAGAATGCCATTTACCATTTTCCAAAAAGACAGGGCTGATATTCTCAGATTTTTTTTAAATCTACCTCATATCTGAGATGCTTTTATGCAAAGTAGCTATGAAGATTACCTGAATGTTAATACTCTGTTTTCTTATTTTTAGGGGAAATGTACAAAATCTCATGGCTGCATTCTTCAGTGTGCATTTGAGGGTTACCAGAATATGCAAAAATGGGGTGGGTCCATATGAATCCTTACACTAAAGCAATCTGAAGAGGTTTTCCCCAAATGTTCTCTTAATCAGAAGGCATCAAGAAGATTGTAAGGAAGAAGGTCTCTCAGCAATTTTTCTAACTCAGAGTTTTTCAACCTTGGCACCTTGAAGATGCATGGACTTCAACCCCCAGCAACACTGGCTGGAGAATTCTGGGAGTTGAAGACCATGCATCTTAAAGGTGCCAAGGTTGAAAAACTCTGCAGTAAATTACGGAATGTCCTTCCTAGACTGACTCTTCTGGTACCCATATTAACTTTCCAAGTCCATGCTAAACTTTTCTGTACAGTTCTTTTAAATTATGGTTGTATGTTATGATTTTTCTATCAGTTGAATCAAACTGTTGAATGCCTAGACATTATACTATGTTTGGAGTAGATCTTTTTGAAAATATTTTATTACAGTTTAATCCCTAATGAATGAATATAAACTCTCTTGAGTTACTTCTGTGGCCTTAACATTTATATGCCAACTACTGTACTTCTGTTTTATGCTGCAACTGATTCTTTACATGGTTGATTTATATTGTGTTTATGTCACTTGAAACATTTTATATAATACCTGGAACATTTGTCTAAATATAGAGTATGTACTTATAGATACAAATGTGTTTAGGATCTTTAAATACCCTCCTCCATACATCATTGATTAAAAGAGTGAATGACACGTTTTCTGTTTTCATTTGCCAATTGTTCCATCCCCATTTAAGATCTACCAAAGATCAAGTTTAGGAATTTTCCAGATATGCACAATTAAAATATATGCCATTTTTCAGTAACTTGGATTAGGGTGGGGATATATTTTTGGAGTCATGCATAGAGCAGGCTCATTAACATGAATGAATCCACATTAAATACAAGTAATCCAACCCATGGCTTGTTTCTTCTGTCTCTGTATTAATTAGTCCTTATTTTTAACATTCCCAGCCTTGAATAAGTATATGGATTCATCTACATGGTCCTCATTCTGTGCCAAAATGCATTTTTATTTCAGTTGTTGCATCTGATCGTCCTGACTTTCCTTATGCTTGTTCTTATGGCTTGATTCCCTGATCCCAACTCTTCAAGCTCACCATATTTTATACATACAAAAGTACAGGGCTTTATTTTAATATAACAATGAAGATATAATAAAAATACAATAAAATACACTTTTATAAATATTTTTACTTTATTTGCTGATTGAAATATGGTTCCTTGCATATTGTGAGAATTTCTGAATCTGTTTATGAGGAGCAGCGTACTCTGCCTTCACCTGCCAATAGCTATAAAGATGTTTTTCAATTTTGCCAACTTTAAGATGTATGGACTTCAACATCCAGAATTCTCCAGCTGGATAAAGAATTCTGATAGCTGAAGTCTACACATTTTAAAGTTGTCCCAGTTGAAAAACACTGAGCTAAGACATATTATGACTTTTAATTTTTTTTTGTTGTTGTTGGTTTGTTTCTTGGAATGTATTCAATATCCCAGAGATGATAATTCTAGGAGTTACAGTCTCAAAATGTCTGGAAGCTACCAAGTTAGAAAAAATTGCCACAAGTACTTCTTGCCACTACATTTAAAGGTTAATACAATTATCCTCAACTTTACACCAATAAAGCACTTAACATCCTTAGAAAACCATGTCTTCAGTCAAATCCTCAGTCACAGGATTATTATACAGCTTTTGAGTGTAGCAGGAAATACTTTGGAAATGTCACCCAAAGGCAATGGAAATATAGGAAGAATTCCCAACCCTCCCTTTGGAATGTACCTGCAAGTCAAAAGGCATAGTGCTTTCTTTGTGAGTTTCAAACAGGCGTCACCTGTCAATTGGGGGCCAACAAGAAGGGGGGAGAGAGATGCCGCATTGTAAGGCATGCGGTGGGAAGAACAGATGGCAAAGGCAAATTCTTTCTTTTTTAATCAGGCTTGTTTGGCACTGAAGACAACAGATCCTCTCCCAGCTTTGATTAAAGATTTATTTCCATAGGCAGCTGGCAGGCAGCAGGCTGATCCCCTGCCAATAAATGCCCCTCTCAACCACAAGCTGCTGACACTTGATTCAAGCTCCCTTACACAAATCCATGAGCACAATTGAAACAATGCTCCTTTCTGTTCCTAAAACCACATAACCTCAACTTCCAAAAAATTATCTGCCCCCAAAATTATAATTTACAAGTCTTCTCTCTCCCCTGCATTTGGTCTCAATCATTTGAAAAACTCAGGTCTTGTTCTGAAAAAAAAATCTCAATGCGATTTGAGTTTTCAAAATTGCAAAAAAATTTTGCAAACTTTCTTAAAAAGGCAACTGGACTTTTATTATTAGTTGTTATAAGGAAACATTTCAACTCCTATCCAGGAGTCTTGCTTAATCCCATATGAAAAAAATAGAAATGGTAATTTTTCTTTATGAGCTCCATCAGGCGTTACTTGTCAGTTGGGGGCCAACATGAGGAGGGGGAGAGAGACGCCACATTGTAAGGCATGCAGTGGGAAGAGCAGATGGCCAAGGTGTGAGCGCCTCTCGCGTAATTGCTTGCTCAGCATTAGTGTCTGCAGTTCTGAATTCTAAACTTTGTTTTATGTGTTGTTTTTGGGGGAAAAATGCATATTTTAACATCACAAAGTAGTTGTCAATTATCTTGATCACTATGATATGGAAGAGAATGGAAGAGTGAAAGTATTTGTCAAATGAGATATGTTTGGCTAATTGAAAGTTTGAAGGAAGAAAGGAAGAAACAGAATTCTGAGGATTTACTGGGTTCACATTATCATGCTAAATCATGGATTGTTTGGTCACAGTTTATTAAATAAGCCACAATTCGAAGGGTTCACATGGGTTCCTGAATTTTTGAGGACTAAGTAAAATTTTTGGAATTTTTAGAGCATAATATAAGCACTCACAGAAAAATGGCTGCCAGACATTGTAACATTTATTTACCAGAAGACAAACTGGAAAGTTAGATTTCTACTGTGTTAGGATGTTTTCTAGCACCTCAATTTTTTAATATCTATTTTCATTTAATTGCAGTTCCCTAGCATTTTTATTTTTAAGACTATCTTGCATGATATGCAAGACTGTCTTTCTATTGCAAAATGAAAACCCCCGAAGAAGCCTGAATTGCGTTCTGCCCATGCTCCCACTTTAACTGAATAGGCTTCACCAGGTATGAAAAAATATGACAGTCCCTCTAAAATACCTATAACTGGCCAGGCTGGGTCAAGACCAATTCATGCCCTAAACACATCCCAGCAGTGGTATCCCTTGACAGAAGCGAAACGAGTGACATCTGATGACATCTTCAAACCAAACTTTTAAATTTTAGTCATTTACCTGGCCAAAGCAAACATTTTTAACAATGCAGACCAAAGCCAAACACAGCAGATAAGGACAATTACAAAAAATTCCACTAAACTGCTATGGTGAAAGCTGAGGACAAAAGAGCCAGGGGGGAAAATCCTTGTGGTATCCCCTTCCTTTGGTAACCTAAGCACTTGCTTACTTTAATGATTAATCCAGAGCAGGTCATGGCTCCCAGTTTGAGAAGCCCTGATGTATTCCCAATGTGGTAATTCCAGAGGGAAGGATTTGCAGGTGCATGCCTCAGTGGTATAAAAGCAATTGGACCACACTTTTGCATGCCAGTATCTAAGGTCAGCACCTGTTGCACCATCCCAAAGCATGAGTACTGTTGGCACGTACTGTTTTTTCTTACTCCAGCTCTAAACCAGCCAGGAGCAGTTATGCTCCACTGAATTGGCAGAAACAGAATGAGCTTTGGAGGGAGAAGAAAGTTAATAGAGAGAGGGAGGGAGAGAATGCAATGTTTGAGTCTCATCAGGACAACAATGGTATCCATTAGATTAATGGGCTCTGCTGGTTTTCTCTTAGAACCCTACAGACCATTAGCTGGAGTCAAACACCATTGGTGACTTGGAGCCCATTAGTGCCTTAGCAAAGTGGTATGCAGCCTGCAGTTATTAAGTGCCATCAAAACTTTGTGACAAGCGATACTTAATCAGTTCGGCATTAGGAATTTGTTTTGCTTGTTTCAGCTCACCTGGAGGTTTATTAACAGAATATTTTCTGTTTGTTGCAAATGAGAATAATCCTGTATGTTGGAAGACATCATAGTAGATATGAAAAATTTTAAAGGAAAAAAGAGGCATCTTGGTTGTGTCTGTGAACTCAGAGTACCTTTTTCCAGTTCTAACCTCTAACAGAAAAAATAGTGTTTTATTATAGGCCTGTGGAAAAAAGGCTGCTTGCAGACTAGACTATATCTAGCAACCTGGTAACCCATGTACAGTACTTAATCATGCAAAGTTTATACAGTTCTTATGGAAGAGAATGTTTGTAGCTCAGGGTTGAACTGTGGAGTCCTTGGTGCTCTCTGAACTTGGCGGTTTTCTTGCAAATGTTTCATTACCATTTCTTGGTAAGACGACTGATGATATTATCCAGTTTGGTAATGAAATGTCTGCAAGAAAACAACCAAGCTCAAAGAGCACCAAGGACTCCGAAGTTTATATGATTGGAACCATGTATATTATTTTTCCATACCCTGAATTCTCTTTTAACTACACAGAAATAATTTTAATCCTTGCATCATTTGTCTGTGCTGCCCATCAATAAAGGTGGCAAATACTCTGCATGTCTCCACAGTCAGAAAGTCCTAAATAGTCAAGCTGTTCCCATTTGATTCCTGAACTGCCAGTAATCCAAAATTCTTTGGCCAAGGACTTCATTACTAAGAATATGCCTTCCTTCTCCTTTTATGATCATGAGAAATGTGTTGGGGATTAAGAGAAGGCTTGCCAAGTAATCTGCAAAATGCAACAAGCTACCTGGGTTCATAAATGTGTCAATCTGAGTTAAAGTTCCCAAATGCAAACTCTAACTCTGTACCAGAACACAGTAAGAAATTCAAGACTGTGAAACTGAGTGTGCAACTAATGGTACAGAAGGGTACGCTCTGGCCTCCCTATCCTTTGTACTGGGGAGGAGGTTTAAGTTACAGTGTATCATTTCTCTTCAATTTCTAGAAAATCACCCTTGTTCCATTTGGGGACTTTCTTGCTCATTCTGCAAACAACAAGATGGACAACATATAAATTTAATAATAAATATTTTTTTTGGCTGGGTCTTGGCCTTTTCCTGGAAAATCCTAGCATCCATATTTTGTTAGGGGAAAAGGGTGGCTGAAGAGAAGCACTCGCCTGGAGGCCAGTTCTGGCCTTATCTTTTGCAGAAGCCGTAAGTATAAGTTCCAAACGGCCTCATTTCAGTACATACAGCAGGGAGAACAGCTGGGCACTTCTTTCCTACCCTCTCTTAGCGCAGCACTTATTGATGGGAAAGCGGGTGACAGCGACCTCCCTTAAATGCACAACCCCCCTCCTTGCCTCTTTGCCGGTTTAGCCAAATTGCGTCTTTCTGCGCCCTTCGAAGCGGCCGTTCCGTATAAAAGCTGTCCTACGGGGCGAGCTGCCCCTGCGGCCCAGAAAGCGCGTCCAGCGCCAGAAGCCCGGGACGCGGCCAGCCTCGCCGGGCACCGCAAGCAGCGCACCGCCTTGGGAGGCTGCGGGAAGCCGGAGCGCGCCCCCTCCCGGCCTTTGGTCCAGCGCAGCTGCCGGGCCGCAGCGGAAGGCTCCCCGCAGCGAACCGCCTGCCTTGACCCAGCGGGACACCCGAGAACCTTCGCATTCCGCGCATAGCTTCGGCCTCTCGCGCAGCCCAGCCTTTCTCCCCGGCTCTCGCTGCAGCCCGAGGAGGCACCGCTGCGCGCAGCCGCCTTCCTTCCAGCAGGGGCGGACGCAGGCAGGCGGGCGGGCGCTTCTGGGCCAGGAAGCTCGGCTTCCATGCGCGCACGTACGCACCCACCCCGCACACGCCTTCCCTCAGTTGCCCGGGACAGCAGCACGAGTGACGGCGCTGGCCGGGCTCGAGCGCACCTTTGCTCTTCGCTCCGCAGCCCGAGAAGACTCCAAACCGTGCGTCGGAGTCACCGGGACGACTGCTCCGGCTGCTATGGTCGGGTGAGTTGCACGCCGCGGAGGCCGGCGGCGAGGGGAGAGACGCCCGCGATAGACCCTTCGCCCTGGGTCTCACCGAGCGTCGGCGAAGCGATGCCCCTCCAGGTCCGACGCCTCCTTCGGGAGCCACTGCCATTTTGCTCCTTCCCGTATTGGTGGTCGGAACCGAGGGGCGACCCCAAAGCGCTGCTCCTTCCCCCCATCTCGCGGCCTAAAAATCTCCCTTGGGCGGTTTTGCGCGGATAACCCCCTTTCTCCGTTCGTTTTCCCTCCGCTTTACTAAATGCCCTCCGTTCCCCCGGTTGCTTGCAGAGCGACGAGACCTTCCCGCGGACGTTTGGAAACCGTTGTCGGTGGGGGCGCGGGCCGAATAAGCTGCTGGCTGGCGGGGCGGGGGCTGGCAGCGCAGGTGCCGGGAGAGTCGCGGCCCGCGAGCGGTAGCCTTGGCTTTGTCTTGCCTGCCGCTGCCCGACGCTCCTCGTTCTCACTTAGCAGGAATGTTAATTGCCATCCAAGCCCCGTGATGTCAGCGCAGAACTATTCAGAAAACAAAGAGCGGGCAGGGAAGCGCGAGGGACGGCGCGGACGGCAATCTGCTGCGCGCTGCGGCCCCCGCGTCTCCCCTCCCCGCCCGACGCGTTTGGCCTGGGGGAGGCGAGGGCGAAGCCGACTCCTCCGCCTCTCCCTCAGCCGTGACCAGACGAGCGCGCCGTGGACCCGCGCGGAGGTTGATGAGAGGCTGTCGAGGAGGGACGGCGAGCTCTCGAGGAAAGCCTCCTCGGGCTGAAGCGACGTCCTGATCCCGGGGCCGGCGGATTTCCCGAGGGACGCGTCGGAACTTTCCCTTCTTTGGGATGCTTGTGCGTAAATTCTGAAGCTTCTCGCGGCGTTTAGGGTTTCTCCTTGGCTTGCTGCAAACGTTTCTCAGGAATGCGTTGCTATAAGAGGGCCGCTATCTGATTTTCCTCCGCTGGGTGGCTTTGCAGAACTATTTTTTGTTCCTGCAGAAAGCCCCACGTTCATCCCCTTTTCGGAAGAGTAATGGTTAATGAAGCTGCAAAAAAGTATGCCGATCAAATACTTCATTTCTCTTCCTATCAAAAAAGCATCTTTTTAAAAACTCCGTGGTTAGTGGGGAGTTCAGTATAGCCTCACTCTAAATCTGTATCTATTTGTTTTCCCAGAGTAGGACATTATTTCCAGAGTTTAATTACGGATACCTGTTTCGACTTTAGTTTGCTCCCCCTTTGCTCCTCCCATCTTTGAAGAATGTAAAATCTGGCTAAAGACAGTGCTTTTAGGCATATGCAGAGTGACTTTCTCTAATTCCATCCAAAGGTAGGGTTTCCAGGACAGAGATTATGGTTAATTTTCAGTTGTGGATCTCTTCTTAGAGAAATCAACATTGGCTGCTATGCAACACCAACATTGCCTTATTTTTGAGATCTCTTACATAAAGAATAGGAATATTTGATCAGATCTTATCCAAAGAACAATTTTCATCATGGATTAGAATAAAATCCTCAGTCATTTCTGGAGTGAGATTAAGTAAACCTTGTGTACTGAGGATTTTTTCAAAGCTAACAAGTAGCTACTGCTCATCAAGGAGTTTGTTGCCAGAGTTGTGTCCTGTTTTAACAGGGCTGTCCAGATTCCCACTGTGATACACTTTGTATTTAAAGTAAGGTCATCATAATATAGGAGATGTCACCAATCTCCATTTTATTCATCAAACATTGTTTCAGATTTATTACAATTGGTTTATTGGGAAAAATGTTGAATAGGATGAGGGTTGAGGAGTGTGTTTCCACAGGTACTCTGAAATCTGATTAAGTTGTGCTTCACAGTTCTGCTGTATTAGAAAGATGTGCTAATCAGAAGTACAGGAAGTAATTCTTGTGTAAAATAAAGAATGTATGACAATCTTTGAAAGTAAGCTCCACTTAAATGTGTACTTTCTTTTCAATCCAAGCCTTTGGACTGGCTTACAACAAATATAAATGAATTAATTGAATAAACTCCAACAAATAAATACATATTAATAGTGACATTTTCACTATATCCTTCCTCCAAGAAGTGGAGTATAAAAATATATTTCTCTCATGATCTCCTTGTGACAGGAAAGCTTATGAGAAACTTCTAAATTGAATCTCCATCTCTAAAGCAATAATTCTGTAGAACATCCAGGAACAACTGAACCCTTCCCCAGTCTGGCTCTTCCAAATTTGTTGGACTATAAATTAGTCCAACAAATTAACAATCCAACAATTAACTATGTAGAGCTGTTGGGTATCTGGAAAACACCACATTGCAAAAGGCTATTCAAGAAAATATGACAGTAGAATTTACAGGTCCTGTTTAGTGAGTTTATTAAGCTGTGCGATCTCTTGACTTTTGTTCTCCCCTTTGCAGAATCATTTGGCTGGATAGTGGCTGCTAGTTTCCAGAAACAGATTTTGTTTATTGCTGTTTTGGTGCATTCAGGAAGCACCAGTTAGCTGACAATGAGGACAGCTGAGGATTCCTCTGGAACTGTCCTTCACCGCCTCATCCAAGAGCAGCTGAGATATGGCAACCTCACTGAGAATCGTACACTCCTAGCCATACAGCAGCAAGCCTTACGAGGAGGAGGAAGCAGTGGGAGCCCACAGTCCTCCCTTGAGAGTCTCACACAGGATGAAAGTCAGATGGTTCAGCAGTCAGCACGACAGGAACCCCAGGGCCAGGAGCACCATGCTGACCACCTCTACCTGGAGAATAACATGTATCGGTTCTATCAGCCTCAACATAAGGGAGAAGAGCTTCCCACCTATGAAGAGGCCAAAGCTCAATCCCAGTATTATGCCTCACAGCGAGGACAACAGGTTGGGGCCATCTTGACTGGACCATATGCAGAAGGAGGACAGCGCAGGGCCTATGCATCTGACATTAGCAGCAAACCACAGGATGAGTTACTGAAAGAGTTGAAACATGGTCATGTACGGTCACTCAGTGAGCAGCTCTTGCAAGTGTCCCTGGAGAGGAATGGTGCCCAAGCACAAAACCACATGAGTTCCTCTCACAGCTATCCTCAGCTTTCCAGGCACTATCAACTCTGTCTCTCCAGAGGAAAATCTTTAGAGGCATCAGAGTCACGTGGCCCTCCACCAGAATACCCTTATATAATCACTTCACAGGAGGCATCAGAAGGTTACCTTTCTGACCCCCGGCAGCACTACAGAGAAGGTCCAGGATTTCAACATCCTGAGATCAGGTAACTGTGGTTTTACATTGTTTCACTTATGTTGAAAGGTAGAATTTCACAGGATAGTTTCAAAAGATTGGGTTCTGGTTAGTAATTCATTTAACATATGGGTAGAAATCTGTCCTTGGCTGAAAATCTTCCAGTGCTTAAACCCAGTCCTTTCCATCTTGTCAGAAAGCACTTTCCTTTTTTTCCAAAGAAGAGAAGTTACTATGATAGTTATTATCCTAAGTGGAATTACACCCTTGTGTCCTGTTTCAGTTTTAGTGCCTCCTCTTCTCCTTCAGCTTTACCTTTCCTTCTGGAAGAGGATTTGCCTTTGAAGAGGTTTGCTTCATTTGGCTTTGTAAAAATATTCTGATTAATTTTGGGGTAGATTGGGCATATATAAACTTCCATGAACAATGTGAAAAAGAATTGGTGTTCACCCTTGTCCAAAGATAAAGAAGCAACTGGTTCAGATAGCATGGAAAAATGTAGAGGAGTTCTTAGAGTAATAGCAGGCAAGCCTTATTCTTCCTGGCTTTGTGAAGAGACACAAAGGCCATTTGATTGTTTTAGGAGAAGGTAGGTCAGGATTCCATTTCATCATCCAGTTAACTCTTACAAAAATGGTAGAGGAATCAGTGTCATACTTCTTGTGTAACTTTGTATTTATGATTGGAAGCTTATCTGAACATCCTATCTCTTTAGCATCTAATTCTTTTCTTAAATTCATGAATTGTGCCAGCAACCATGTCTGAGAATGCTGATGCTGCTTGCTTTTTGAAGTTGTTCCATACAGAACTTTCCTTTTTGCTTAGGAATACCATAGTTTTATGGATAGTTTAGAGTGGCATTTACAAGTACTTTCACAACAGCTTGCAACCATTGTGACTTACTTGTAAGCAGTTTCTTTGGAGAGTGAAGGGGGAACTGAACCATAGTTTCTTGCTGGAGACCAACCTTTAGTGAATACTGGCAGGAAGAGATAATGCCTGAGGCAGGAAATTGGCTCTTTCCTGGGGAACAAAAGAAGGTGGGGGTAGTTGCTTGCTAAAAGGAAAGTGTATATATTCTTGTTTGCTGTAGGATCACTTCACAAGAATGTCTGAATAACTCTGTTTCAGAGAAGCCTCAGACAGATGAGGCTATGACTTCTTGGGAAGTACTTTCCCCTTTGGGCACCAGAATGACAACCATGTTGAAGTCTACAAATTTCAAACTGCTGACTGTATAGCAGCTTAATAATGAGGGTGTGGGGAAGAGAGAAATTCTAAATCTAATTTGTTTTTGTTTGGGCATTTGAACTTTCCAGAATTAAATGGACCTTGGAGTTAGTAAGTGGGAACATGGTAGTCATTAATTTTGATGAAATATTCATAAAAGTTTACTATGGAGTTGTTCCAATCAATAGAGAACTGAGTGAACAATGGGTTCACAGAACATATAAAGCCATATTATGCTTGGTTTGGTTTTGGCTTAATGCATTGTGAAAACCTCATCATTGTGGTTTGAAAATATTGGTTGATGGCTTAGCACAATTTGTGACTAATCAGAAGTAGCTTTTTAAGAAATTGGCATAAAGAAAAGCATGGCATAGCAATGCTGAACTCAGCCATTGAATTAAGGTTCAAGGTGCAAGTAATAAATAATTGGATGACATCAGTTGTACCATGAAATCCATGTTTTATGGTTTTCTCCAAAAAGCACGATCCTTAATACAAATGGTAATTAAAAATGCTATACTTCCTATAATATTTTTCTAATTAATAAGCGTAGCTGGAATCTAAAGCAGTCTTGAATAGTTTTTCTACTTTGAGCTTCCATATCTGGATTGGAAAAATCTGGATAACACCTGATAGTGGCCAAAAGATACCCTAATTACCATTGAATGGTTGTCTGGACTTTAGCAGCTGATGTGAAAGCCATCACATCACCTAATCTCCTATTTTCAAGTTTTAGATAGTGAAAGTGGTCAGTGTACAGCTAACAAACGTTAAAGGTGTAAAAACTTTCAGGCTCAGGGTATTTAAGTTTATATGACTGATCCAGATACTTCTTGACCTTTGCTGCATACAGGGCTGGGGTCTGCTTTCTAGAAAATACTTACAATTAATTTCTTCATCTTTTGATTTTTTAGGATGATGCAAGCTCCAATGTCCCAAACTTTCCTGCCACATCAAGCTGCTCTCTGCCACAACCATTTGGGATCATTCACTTCAGCTGGGATGGCAGCTTTGATGGCAGCTCAGGCTGCTTCTGCTAGTAACCATTTGTCCCAAATGGAAGCAGTGTTGACGGAGAATAAGAAGTTGTTAAGAGGGAATGAGACACTGCAGAGAGAAAATGAGCTGTTGCGGAGGGAACTGGAGAGCTATAGTGAAAAGGCCAACAGGATTCAAAAGGTAAAGACCAGGCATAGCTCTACTTAGCCAGCCTCTCTAATCAAAATGCATTCAACAAATACAGATTGTCATGAAAGATAAAGCTGCTCAAGGACAGACATGGTCATAATTAAACTTTCTAAAATTCAAATCTTTATTCAATGTGAGAAAAGGATATTAGTTGACATGTCTCTTCTCTATCTTGGCAGCAAGAGTGGAGAATCAGGTTCTGTTATCCAACTGTAGGAGAACTTGGTTGATGGGCCAGAGCAGGTCTTTTCAGGTTAATCGGCATGTTTGGAATTTTGAGAGTGTACTGTGAAATATTTCACAATAATTGTCATGTGATGCAGCAGCATTCTTACCACTATCACAATTTTATTTTGAATTTTTATATTCTGAGCAGACTGGCATAGTTAGGAAGTACTGTACTGAGGTTCCAAAGAGCCATTTTACTTTCTAAGAATCCTTATGGGGCCTTTGTTGCAGGATGCCTACTTGGAAATAAAGAGAATACTAGAAAAATGATATTTATCGTATATTATGTCAGCTTCCATTTTTCAATTTTGATTGGTATTGGTTTTCCACATCCACATTAAAGTTTGTGTTATACACAGTTGTACATTGTTGTACATTATACACAGTTGTTAAAAGCAAAGGAATTGCAAACTGGAAATGGTACGTAGAAAACAGTATTATATCAGGATCAGTTGTTGATCTTTATAATTCCAGGACATCATTTATTTCATTAAAGGAATGCAATGTCAGTAGTGAAAATGGATTCATGTGTCCAAACAAGTCAACATATCAGATGTATTGCAGAACAAGTAATAAACAGTAACTAAGTTGCAGATGATAAAACTATTCATTCCAGCAGTGTAAACCATCAGACAAAATAAAAACATCTGCAGCTTCTTTTGCTACTTGAAGATTAATAGTTATCTGCCTGATTTTTTTTTAAAGTGTATCAGGTCCATTTTGAACTAGCCATTCACCACTTACTCTAAGCTACAGTTACTATGGTTGGAACAAACCACTGTAGCTTGCTTGGTTCACATGTAACAGCCATAAATCATGCTTTACAGATTTCAATAACTGGATTCATACACACTGCTAAGCCAAAACAAAACAAAAGTTCTAGTGTGGTAATTCACGTTAAGACTGAATTCACAGTTGGCACAAAGACATGGATCAGTAACAGAACATCCACTAAACCCCCAAGCAACAGTCTTCTCCTACAGTAAAACAACAGTATTAATACCGTGGAGATCTTTCAAAATCTTGCCCCAGTCTCTTTGAGATCATGGTTATTTGTTTTATATACTTTCTTGCATGCAAATATCATGCAAGGGTGCGCTGTGAAGCCTAGGGAAATTGAAAAGACTCCTTACCTCTGCCCTGTTCTATTATTCTGTGATCGGTTTGGGCTTGGAGCTTCCTGTGAAACCATCTATTTTGTTTGGGACAATCATGATGCTCCCTGGAAGAGCAGAGAGTTCATCATAGTGTTTTGTACAGCTTTGTCTTCTGCAACATTCCCCCCATTCTCCGCTTCTTGCCTTCAGTTTCCCAGAAACAGCTGTACTGAAAACTCCTCTTACTTTTCAATTACTCGCCCTTCTTTTTAAACAGCTGTGGAGCACAAGTCACAGTACCCCAACTAATCTTAAACTGAAGCAGTTGTTGAGTGGAGACAGAAAAGAGTCTATTCACCTCCTTTGCTAACAGTTGTGCTTTCCTGTTATCTGGCCCTCCCTCCTGGGCTCTTGCTAGACAAGTCACAGAAGCCTTTTGTGCAGAAACACACAAGGTGAAGTGGCAGTCCAGCTTCAGCCAAGGGCAAGAATACATTTCTCAAAGCCATTGAGTTATTTGGGGGTGGTTGGGCACAAGCCAGGGCTACAGAGGAAAGTGCCAGGTCTGCGAAGTAAAGTGGCAACAATGGAACATGATATTGCATGTCAGTTGGAACTAGGGAAGAATAGGGCAGAAGTGTGAAAAGGGAATCCTGATTCAGATTATCAGTTTTCTTGTATTGGGGAAAAATGCAACCATCATTGCTCTTGTATAGTTTTTGTAATGAATGTTGTTGCTGATTATCAAATAGGTGCCAAGCCCTTCTCAAAACAGGCTCAGGAATATATTGAATAAGTAGCAAAAGGTGGAAAATGAAAAAGAGCAATGATAAGCTTTGAGAATTTGAGAAAATAGCATATTGGCTGTTTAAATTATCTTGAAGGAGATGACAGTGATGCTGACTTAGCATTTGTATAATTGTTTTAACCCGCATTAAAGTTAATACTTTGCTTTAAAGTAAATATTAATTTGTTCTCACTAAGATTATATGAAGGTTTTATACATTTCCTCATAACCATTTATGTGTGTATTGTACAGTATACTGCATGTATACACACACATGTACATACCATGTACAGTGAAAACACTACATCCATGAAATACTATTTTTAATAAAAATCATAGTAACATTTCAGCATCAGCACATAACCTACATTTTGGTTTGGCTATAGGAAATGTTAGAAAGTAATGACTGACCCCAGATAAAGTATCTGGAATTTAAATATGAAAATAGTGACTTGAGAGAGTAATAACATCAAGAAACTTCTAACTATTACAATTTCCAGTTCAGGTTATGTCTTGTGAGAAGACTGGCTTTTAATTTGTATTTCTGTGCAATTTTTGAAGTTCACTTCTTTAGGAAATGTTCATTAGTATAATATATGGATTTTATTGTGCAGATATGTTTTAACTGAAATGTCCGGTTTTCATACTTAGTTGGAAAATGAAATCCAGCAAATTTCAGAAGATTATGAAAATCTAATGAAAGCATCATCAAAGAGAGAGGCTTTGGAGAAGACAATGAGAAATAAAAAGGATGGGGAAATGAGAAGGTTACAGGATTTCAATCGGGATCTCAAAGGTAAGGCACTTTGGAAAGGTCACATTCTAAATGTATGTGATGTTATGTGTCTGCAAGGTGTGTGTTGTGTTTGAAATTTCTGATCTCACATACATTACAACCACTCCATATCATTTAATGTGATCCTGCCTAGGCAGCAGTCAGATCCATGCTGATCCATTGACTCAACAATGGATCCAGCAAGCCTCACATTTGGGCATTTGCTGCTCCAAGTGGCTTTTCTTTCTTTTTAATGTCAAGATTTTGATAATGCTTTGGAAGGAAAGAGTTGACCATCGCTATCCAGTGGCATACTGGTTAATGATAATCAGAATAAAGAAGGAGCTTGTAACCAAGAGTGAGGGGAACAGTGAGTAATTTCATGGTTTGCTGACAGTTTTTCAAAACCATTTTTGAACTGGATCATTTAGCTTGAAAAGTTCCAAAAAGTTATCTGTTTATTTTCTAGATTGTAAAGCTTGTGATTAGGGAAAAAAATAAAATAATAAAAAATATGGTAGAATCTTAAAGCTTGGAAGCCAGAGAAATATTTCTTCTTCTTTAAACTTCTAAGAAACAAAGCTTTTATTTCTAAAGCAACAGCTGTGGCAATATTAGCAGCTGTGCCCTCCAACAGTGTTACAGTTGGCAAGTGACAATGACTGTGCCCTTCTAGAAATCCATGAAGCTTTGGACATTGAAATATATTCTAATCTTGATTTTTCTTTCAACTTGTTACAGAGCGATTAGAGTCAGCAAACAAACAATTGGCCAGCCGAGCACAGGAAAATCAAGAAGGAAATCAAGGGACTATGGCAAAACTTGTTGCCCAAAGTAAGCCTTTTGAAAGCTTTTTGTTATTTCAGCTATATTTCTTCTCCACATGTGCCCTTCTGTAGTATGCCACTGCATATCTCTAGTTTGTCATTAATACATTAGTGTTGTGTTCCTTGTACCCTTGCTTCAAACGAGCTGGGAAAGAAGGTAACCCTGTAGTCCCTTTAAGATTGAAGAGGAGGCGGATCCTCCTTTGGAAGCTTTTTGCCATTCCCCAAGGAGCACTGAGTTATTCTTGGCACTCAAACTACAGCCATTAATCACAGCAACCATCAGTGTGACCTGGATTCTTTGCATTCCAATGGCTGTTCTGGCTGTTCCAGCACACAAGCTGCACTCCTTCTCGTTAGAGTCCGAAGTCCAAGTTGTTGTTTTTGCTGCTGTAGATTTTTGAAAAGAGGGATTGCTGGCAAATAATGGGAATTGGTCTAGGGAGGGGGGTAGAAGTTGGGAGGGAATGTACTTACTCTCAACTTTTCACCATCTAGTTCAAAAATCCAACTCTCTCCATAACAAAAAATTAGCCCTGCTTCCTTCCAAAAAGTAGCTCTCCTCTTGGCATTGTAAATAAAGCACTGGAAAACAGCATAATCCTTTGCATAATTACACAGATATTGAAAATTTGCTTTTCACTGAGGTAGCCATCCTGTTGTTTACAACCGAATCTCCAATTTATTATTTAAAGGGTTATGACTCTCTTTTGTCTGCTTCATTAGAGTGACTCTGCCTCTTAATTGTTTCAGCAAATCATGAAATATTGACAGAGTATGGATCATGCCCTTATCATTATAGTTTTCTCGTTAGTTGTGGCAGTCTGGCCACCACAATTTGATCTCTTGGAGATGAGGAAAACTTACAAATAATGCCGGAGTCTTCCTGTGAATGTGGGAAAGCAGTTTGGTGCCTTCTGAAAAACCATAAATGAAACTGCTAGAGATAGTACCTCTATCCTCTGTATGACTCCTGTGTGAAATAACATAGCTTACTAGATATGTGTGGCATAAAATGAACCTCTCTATAACAATAGCAGAGAATCTGTGGTTTTCATATATTGCCCTATTCCAATATCTGTCATTGCTAGCCAACATGAGCAATGATTTAGGTTGATGCAAATTATAATCCAACATCATCTGGAAGATACAGATTTCTTATACCTGTTCTATAGCAGCACGGTTTACAAATATCCCATAGACTCATCTTATCTTGATCTGGCTCAGCCATGATCACATCATGGAAAACTATGGCATGAAGCATGAACTAAGAAATAATCGGAACATTGTGTAAGATTAAAATACTATGGCACAACAGTGTGTGTTTTTCCCTCTTGAGTCTGGCAGTTTCTTGGGTGTCAGCCCCATATAACCCTTTTGTGGAATTACTTAAATAGTCAACAGCCAGATTTTTGACAATGAAGGCAACACCCATTTCTCTTCTAAAGACTTAGGAATTGGGCTTAGTGTGTTACAGTTAAGTTCTCTTTAAGGATGCTATGTCAGGAATGTGTTTTTTTTTCCTGTCTATAAAAGAGTACATAGCTGTGGTTTATGCCAGTGCCCTCTCCCTTTTGTTTTATCCTCAGACTATGAATATCAGCAAGAAAGGGAAAAGTTACAGCGGGAAATTGCACATCTGCATGGCACTAACGAAGACCAACGTCGGCGGGCTGAACTGTTGGAACAGGCTCTGAGCAGTGCTCAGGCCCGCACTGCTAAAATGGAAGATGAGCTGCAGAAGAAGCGAGCATATGTGGAGAAAGTAGAGCGGTTGCAACAGGCACTGGGCCAGCTCCAGGCTGCCTGTGAGAAGCGAGAGCAACTGGAACTGCGTCTCCGGACTCGCTTAGAGCAGGAACTGAAGATGCTGCGGGCTCAGCAGGTAAGAGACGAGCCATGTGTGAATGGAAGGAAATGGACGAAGACTATTCTGCTTACCTTTTCCAAACTTTTCCAAGTTTGGAAAGCAGGTTTGAAAATTTGGAGCCACCATCTACTGATGGATTATTGTCCTATTTCCCTCCTTACTAAAGACCCAAAAATTTTACTTCCATTAACTTAGGAAGAAAGAATCTCTAGAATATTCAAACAGTATTATCTCAAACCCAATAATATGCAGAATGTTTGTGAAATAAATCTAAACTACATTATGAAAGATGTACTTCCTCTTCTGTCTTTTTACACAACTAATCAAATGCAATAGTGTAGCGACTAAGAATTTGTGGGTGCAAGTATACCAAGGCTTTTAAAGTATGCTACGAGTGGAAGTTGAATAATTTGGTCATGGTTAGCAATCTGTTTATAAATGGATCTTTTTAATTAGCATTTAGTGAGATTTCATCATAAAATATAAGAATTTAAAAAAGAAAGTTAATGCACACGAACAGGAAAAAACTCCATTTGAGCATGAAATTAAATGGAAACAATGATTGGATGCAAAAATCAAATCTATTTTTTTAAACAAAATCAAGACAGCTTTCAGATATGCAACTTTTTATTAGATGGAGATGATCCAAAGTTGAGCCAATCACGGAAAGGCTGAGGCCCTTCAAACTTTTATGGCAACTACAAGGTATACAATATGTTGTAGCTTCCTGGAATAACGAATGAGCTTAATAGTAGCATATTTATTTTCATCTAGAATTCCCAAATTCTCAAACTACTTTCATTCCAATTCTATATCACTATGCCAAGGTTGAGCAGAAAGCAAATTAGGATCTGCTGGTAGATCTCTAGTTGATGTTAGTCAATTATACCTCATGAAAGAAAAGCTTTGAATTAGGCAGAAGTAATTTGTTGTGTGGAAGCACGATTAGATTTTGGTAGGCCAAACAGGTGAGTTCAGGCTTCCCAAATCCTTTAAACCTGGGTCTTAGAAGTAGACTACAGTGAACTACAAGGCAAATGCCAGAAAGCTGGGTCTCTCCTTGCTCTGGGCTCTTTATGTTAAATGCTGGGATAGACTGCTTTGCAGAAGCAGTAGTATTAAATTAGTCTCTCTCTTGCTTTGCTATTCCAGAGACAGATGGGAGCCCCAGGTGGAGGATCTCCTGAGTTGAATGCCCACATACTGTCTGAACAACTGAGAGAAAGGGAAGAGAAAATCCTGGCCCTGGAGGCTGACATGACCAAATGGGAACAAAAGTACCTGGAAGAGTGTACTATGCGGCAGTTTGCTATGGATGCTGCTGCCACAGCTGCTGCACAGAGGGACACCACCATTATCAACCACTCCCCATGCCATTCTCCCAACAGCAGCTTTGATGAAGACCTTTTGCTGGCAAACCACAAACATCAGGAGATGGAAAACAGGTTTGTCTTGCTAGAGGAAGTTCTGATAGGGTTACTTCTTGATTGGCTTAGTCCCAGCAGAAAGGGAGAAGTTTATGCTTTTAACTCTTCAAAGCTTTAAAAAAAGACTTCCTTACCAGATAGCATTCAAGACATGCCAAAAAAAGCAGATAAACAGTAGCTTCTTATCTGTGAAAATCAAAAAGAGGGCATGTGTTATGGGATGTGTAGAAGGAAGGCCCTGGTGAACTGCTGAGCATTGGAATTCTGATGGATGCCTCTTGCAAACTGTGTTACAGTGCTGGTGGTTTTCTTACTTACTGTCTGTTTTCTTTCCCAGGTTAAAAGAACTTCATGCCCAAATCCTTGAGAAGGATGCTGTCATCAAGGTCCTGCAGCAGCGGTCTCGGAAGGACTCCAACAAGGTTCATCAGGGCTCCCTACGGCCTGCAAAATCAGTGCCATCAGTGTTTGCAGCTTCTGGTGTGCAGTGTTGGCCAGGAAATTCTGTCGGTGGAAATGATTCCCAGAGCAATGTAGTTAACAATGGTAGGATTCTATAGTTACTACATGTACATATGCTACCTGCTCAAGGGTTCTTGTCCTTCGGTTCATTTAGGCCTTTTAGGAAATATATGGTGGTGGTTCTATTTTTCCGCTATTTGCCTTTTTTTATTCTCATGTCCTAAAACTTTTACCAGTTATTTTAGCTCACTTCAGATTTTCCAAATTCATGGTATGCAAGATCAGGGAAATTAAACTGCTTGGAATAACAAAAATGTAATACGCCATCAATCCAGTAAAGTGAGTGCAAACTATATTGTGAAGACAAATTGGTTTTAAGAAGGTTCCTTGCAAGAATGTTCTGAATGCCACATTTCCAGCTTTCCAGATTATGATGTAGTTAAGATCAGGAATGCAAGTTAATTATCTGAGGCCATTGGCCACTAATTGGAACCATGGAAGAAATGGTTACCTGCAATTCTTTGCCATCTCTTGGTCATTGAAATTTCCATCCATGTCACTTACAGTGAAAGACTGAATAAATATCTCTGATGGTTTAGGCAAGAAATCTTTTTAACTATTTTGTGAGTGCTCATTTTAGGAGAAAATACAAAAGAATTAGAATTTTCCTTTTTTAATTAAGGGCTATTCTCTAAATGTTATTGAATACTTAATGACTGATTCTATATGTGATACATCACCTTAAATGGTTTGGATGGATGTGGCATGCAAACAATGTTTTGTGTCAAGATTGTCAATTATTCTATTCAGAAAATAGGCAAACCATAGTTTAGCAATATGTGAATAATATTGCTTAATACTATTAATTTTATTATACTGATCTAGATTATTTTTTTCCATTCTTCAGCACTCAAGGCTTCAGTAGAAGCAACTCTCTCATCAAGTTGTATCCCCTTCCACACCAAACATGGCAGCAAAGATGGGAGTACACAGACCGAAGGTCTTCCTATAAACACTCCATGTGAAGAGCCCAAGTTCCATGTTGAAAAAAACAGTGGTGCAGCAAATTCATTAGGTAAGGACCAGCTGATGGATGAACCCATAGAGCCTGACCTTCTCTTCTAGACTTTCCTAATACCTATGCTAATAGTATACCCAGTGAACTGCCTTTTCTGCCAGATGCTTGTCAGGGTTCACATAACTAAGAGGTGACCACAGTGCTGCCTGCAGCAGGTCCAATACCAGGACTAAGATTCTTCCCATAGTGACTAATCATGAGTTTCATGCAGTACGGTATAGGCTTATCCTGGAGGAGGTAGACTGAAATAGGAAGAGGGAGGACAGAACAAGAGACAGACATTAAGCAATAACTTACATGGATGTTTAAGCTCTCTATGTTCATTAATAGTTTCAGATACAGTATTCAACAATAAATTGCAAAAGTTCGACTATCCCACTGTTTAAAACTGGTGTAATGTTTTTTCTGAGTTTTTTTTTGAAACACAGTGTAAGTTCCATGGACTATAAAAGGCATGGTCGGGTCCTGTGACGGCACTTAAGAAAGGAGCTGAAAATCTTTGGCAATTTTGTGTTTGTTAGAGGAATAAGAACTATGGTGCAAAAAAGATACGTTTAATTTTGCAGTTTAAACACACTCACTTTGAAGTTTATTTTTGTGAAAAAAGTAACATTGCCATGAATTAGCAATTTTGTCACTTAATTTCAATGGTGTGATTCATTTCAAAAATGGAGCAGGAAAATCATAAGGAAATTGTGGGTTTCTTATTCCTGTTTTAAAACACATTGGAAAAACAGATTGAGAGAATTTCCAAAGTTGGCTCAAGGCAAGGGGGTACAATCAAAATAATTGTCTGCTGATAATGATTTCCAGGGCTGTAGCATAGCTTGAAGCCATGACTGCAAGAGGATTTTCAGAATTAACACAGGAACTAGATTTGATCAGCCTCCTCTGGATATTACATGGTGTTGGGAATTGGTTACTATTCTGCATATTTTATTAATGAATAGAAAAAGGCTACAAAAGTAAAGAATGAACTTTTCAATCAGGTTTTGATATCTCCCCCATATATCTGCTTCATACATATGTTAGTAAGAAGCTAACATTTTCTTGGTTTTGATTTAGTGTAGTGTTTGATCTCCAACATTGACTTACGGCTTAGGTATATAGTCATGAATTGTGGCTTACAGATATGAATCTGGTCACCATGGTTAAGCAACATAGTTTAATGCAGTTTATAACTCCAGCCATTGAGATAGTCGTGGTTACAAAATTTACTTTTCAAATCTTGTCTGTAAGACTGCTTTTAGTTTAGTTTGTGGCATCAAAATGAAAGGCTCTGATATAACAAACATTAGAGTTATAGGTGGCCTGTCTGACACCTGTAGTGTTGAATTTCCTCCAAATATCTGTACTAACATGGCCTGTTTTTCTTTGCAGAGATTTTGCCAGCTGCTAAAATTCTTGACCTGTCAGACATGGTGGAAATTCTCATCTGAGGAGCAGGAGCTCCTCAATGGACCAGACATAGGTGCTTTTTTCTGCCCTAGTGGATTTCTGCCTTCTCAGGAGACAGTAGCGGACCAAGCGCACAAAGCCTGAGGAGCCCTT
>JANHZU010003322.1:0-13514 GCA_032468055.1 Acrochordus granulatus
AGACAGGGTGGCCTGGCGTAATGCAGTCCATGGGGTCGCGAAGAGTCAGACACAACTTTGCGACTGAACAACAACAAAATATACATATATTCATGTTTGGGTGGATATAATCCTATTGTTTATATAGGCTACAAAAATACTGATTTATATCATAGATGATGGAAAAATTCAGATTGCTCTATGAATTTACTTCCACTTAATGGTTCTCTGGTTTTTGAAACACTACTACTAGCCCTACTAAACTACTTTGCCATCTGTCATTTCCTTTACAAGTTACAGTGTATTTTTGTGTCTATGTATATGCATGCTTATGTGTAGAATAATCTAATTAATAAAATATAATAATATAAATTCTGATATTCTAGAATTGCAACATTAAATCAAAAAGCATTTGCTCGGGTTCTTTAATTTTAAGCCATACACATTTTTCAGATCTTCACAGGGCTATCTGGAATATATAAACATTAATCCTGAGATCATGGCTAGTCTGCTATTCTTATTTGAGAATTGTCTTTTTTCTGTCCTTTAAGTTTTCCAAAACAAAGAAATTCTGACATAGAGAGGAGAGGGGAGGCTAGAGAAATGGGTTAGTATTTGAAAAGTACCCAAAGGTAGAGGTTAATCTGGGGAGTTAAAAAATAACTTTACCATTTTCTATAGCTTGCCTGCTCAGGAGAGGATAAGAGTGGGGCAAAGACTTTTTCAAGTTATTTTTCAAGCCTAGCAGATCCTTATCATTTGAGGATCCTTTCTATCAAAACTGCTATCCCAGAATGTCTAAGCTGTAGATGTACCAATAGCAGAAATATTGCCGGTGTTATGCTTTATGCTTGGAGATTTATTGGAGCCATAACTGGATCCAGTGGGATGAGACAGAATTTCTCTTTTCTAGGAGAGAGATAGCAGCTCAAGTTTATCCTAAGGTTATCTACTAAGCAGATCTCTTTTCGAGAATTTTTCTGAATTTTTGCGATGTCAATATTTAATATTTTTATTGAAAAAATAAAATATATTTTAAAATTATTTTTGACATTTAATTTTGGAAACTCCATAGCTAACTTTTTTCTCATATGAAAGTAAACAACAACCTTGTCCTAGTATAATGTTGCAAAAAACAGTTGGAGTTGGAATGCCCATGGCTTCTCCAATACAAGGAGTAAGTGCGGAGGTGATCCTACATGAACTGGAGCACTGTTCATTTCAAAGCTATACACCAAGATTTCGGCATCAATACATAGATGACACATTTGTCATCATTAAAAGGAATTTGCAGAAAAATGTTCATACCTTATTGAATTCCATCTTCCTACACATACAATTTAGGAGGAGGAAATGGATCTAGGAGCAAAACAACTAGAGATCAGGTACCTACGTGAACAACTCCACAGGGATTTATTGCAAGATGCCTGTAAAATGCTCTGGGGAGAAAAAGGAAGAGGGAATGGAAAAGACCAATGGTGTGGCACACCCTAGCATACATTAAGGACACTTCTGAAGCAGTAGAACGTCATTTTCAAGATCTGCAAGTGGCTGTTCCCACTGCCCAGAGGCGACCATATGAGACCAAATCATGCAATGCAAAGATTGTTTGAAAGCGGGGAAAACACTGAATGTAGTTTACTGGATTCCCTGTGTGGATTGCCCCTACATGTACGTTTGTCAGACAGGGAGGAAGTTTTCCAGATTGCAAGAGCTTCAGCGGGCAGTTAAACGAGATGACCCCAATTTATTAGTAGCCTTGCATTGCAATGAACAAGGACATACATTCAATTTTGCAGCTGCTATGATTGTTGGCTCAGCAGAGATGAAAATAACTAGGGAGATGATTGAAGCCTGGGAGATAGGCCCCTTGGTCAGTTAATAGGAATGCTGATTTACCACCTGCCTACCAGATGCTTAGGAACCGAGGGCAAGGTGGTTAAAAAAATAGCAATTAACAACTTAAAAGCAACTATTAACAACTTAATTTACACTAAAAGCACTTACCAGTTTATTTAACAACTAAGGAGCTGTTTAAATGGAAAGGGTAGAGCAGCTCAGAGCAGGTCTTTTGGAGAGAGAGAAGTTCCCTGATGATTTGTTGTTGTTGTTCAGTCGCACAGTCATGTCCGACTCCTCGCGACCCCATGGACTGCATTATGCCAGGCCCCCTTCTCTTGCACTGCCTCCCGGAGTCCTCCCACGCCCACGCCCATCATACTGACTATGCTATCCATCCATCTCATCCTCTGCCATCCCCTTCTCCTCTTCCCTTCAATCCTTCCCAGCATCACAGTCTTCTCTAATGAGTCCTCCCTGCGCATTATGTGGGCAAAGTACTTGAGCTTCATCTTCAGTATCTTCCCTGATGATGCGTGAGCCCAAAAGCTTGGAGTACTAAACTTTTAGTCCCGATGACCAACTCCAATTGGTTTTTGTAACTTTTTCCGACCTATCCTCATTCAGATAAATACATATTATATATGCACCCATATGCATAAATGGATTGAAACTATTTTTTGAAAAATTATTGATTGGATTTTGAAGCTGCTTGACTCTAAGTATTTAAAAGAATATATAATTAAAAAAAACATGACTGCCCTGACTAAATTACCACATAAATAACATTCAGGAGAAAACAAAATTTAAGGAGAAACCTAAAATCCTAAGGAGGATCCATAAGTCCTTCAAGATGGAAGCCTCAGTGAAGCAAGCTCTTGCACTTTGTTGCTACCACCTTCTATAGACAGATGGAGAAAGGCTCTACTGCCACTAGAGCTGAACCGTAAGCAAGAGCCACCCAGCATGAGCACAGCCAGAGCCTCTGGCAACTAGAGACCCTCCACCAATGCTATCTGCCGTCCCTGAGAAGGATAGACCAAAGCAGCAACTGGAAGATTGGGCCACTGAGGAGAGCTGACAGAGAAGCAGCCTGGGAAGAGCTGCCACCTAGTGGGGACAGGGAAGTTGCCACTGCTGCTCCCTAGGAGGTAGCAGATGGAAAGGAGGAGGTGGAGGGGGGAGAAGAGGAGGAGGTTGCCACTGGCCCCACTGCCAGCCCACCTGGCCCGTCTGTGCCTCCCACCACTGCCACCACTGCCCTTGCTGCCCTGCTTTTGGAGCACATCACGGAGGAGGAGGTGGAGAGCAAGTGCCTGGATCTCTGCCTCCAGAAGCCTTACAAGTAAGTCTTGGCATCTCTTTTGTCTTCTGATGACCCTCAAGACGGCACTGTAGATGGCAGCCTTGGTGAAGCAAGTTCTCTGCCATTTTTTGCAGTTTACTTATTCAAGAAAAGAACTCCTGGACATTGGAAGGCACATTTTACTGTTGGATATCTAACTTCATTTATTGTTATGTTATTATTTTACTTATTGTTGTCTTGCAAGTATGCTGAGAACTGCTGTACCGGAATCAAATTCCTTAGGTGTCTAACCATACTTGACCAATAAAGTATCTGAATCTGAAACATCCTGTGGGAAGTTGTTTGAATGAATTAAGAACTTCATTTCCAGGTCTAGGCAGAGAAGAACATTGTACAGCCCTGGAAGGACTTCACCACCTCTCTCGTGAATGCGGGCATATCTCTGTCTCAAATACTAATATATAGATTTACAAGGCTATGCCATATGTTTTGCAGCTGATGCAGGAAGAGGCAAGAAGAGGATCTTAGAAAACAAGCTTTTTATCTTTCACAGCTGCAAGTTGTAATAAGTTTGAATCCATTTAGAAATAAAATCCAGGTCCATAAATTATAGCAACATGAATCATTAGAAACAATCAGTTTGGTGTCCATTCTCAGCTTGTTGATATGCTTTTCTGAAAAAAAAAAGCAATTTTCTCAGTTTTTTTTAGCAAGTGAACCATCCAATAGTTCTTTCTGAATAAGAGTATTGATTAAATATTTTGCCTCATTATAAGAGAAAATAATATGGAGAACCTTTCCTCATTTTCTTCTGCAGAAACTTAGATTGCATGGAAGCCATTATCTGTTGAAAGACTAAATATGTTTTCCCACTGTGTTGCCTAATTATAAGATATTTATGAATCCCAACTACTATAGTTCTTTTTCTGTTAGGTATACTCAGCTTGCATCTCATGGGCTGTACATCATCAATCCATTTTGTAGCCTCTGCTTGACTTAATCACCTGTTACATTCTGGACTCAGGTCTAATAAGAATGATCTATGTTTCTATGCACCTATAAGTTGTAGCCTACATTTCTTATGGTGCTGCCCTAATCTTATTTTTTCATCAATCCTTGCAAACTAAGCTTTCTTACATTGAATGCGACAACCACTGAGTTACCTGAAACTTCTCACATTTCAAACCATTCCATAAATCATTTGATCCAAAGGGAAATCCATATATCCCACCATATATCATGGAAGCCTAAAAACATCCCATTTATGGAAAAAATAGAAGATATTTCCATGAATATGCTGCCAATTATACCTCCTCAAGAGCTTGGGTCCCCACAACCTTCCCTACTTCTACTATTACTTCTACAAAAGTATTTAGACAATGCCTCATCTTCTGGAGAAAAAAAAAAAGAAGAAATCATCTTCTGGAGGCACTTAGACCATAACCTCTCCAGGGGAATACACTATCTTCTAAAAATAATTGTTAGACTCACAGGATTCACCATTTTATGAAGTAGAAGCCATATTTTCCTGCTCAAGTTTTATTATGAACATTTTCTAATATCAGAGTGCTAATGAAATTAATGGGATACATTTTAGGAACATAAAGCTTGAGCTACATGAATCTCTGGATTATCTCTAGAAGCATCTTAAATTTAATGAGGACAGGATAGAATTTGCCAGAATATGGTGATTAAAACATGATATTTTTGTGGGGGGAGGATGAGAGGAATTTTTGTTGGCAAGCAAATTTAAAAAGGGAAAGGAAACAGTGACTTACCCTGCAGAATTAGTAATTATATTTGCTAATTATCAACATTTACAATTGCCCTCTGTCACTAAGGCTACTGCAACAGTATCATAAATACTTTTTCAACATTACAAAAAACAGAGAAAGGGAATGTATTTAAAGAGACATAAAGCCAGCAGTTAAGGCACTGGGTTTCTCAGCCAGAAGGTCAGCAGCCCAAGTTCGAGAACCAGGCGCCGCATAATGGGATGAACTCTCATTATTCACTCCAGCTCCTGCCAACCTAGCAGATTGAAAGCATGCAAAAGACAAACCAAATTCCATGACCTCGGCATATAGTCATGCCGGCCGCATCACCACGGAAGTGTCTTTGGACAACACTGATTCTTCGGCTATGAAACGGAGCTGAGCACCATCCCCTAGAGTTGGACATGACTGAGAAGGAAAATGTTCCCTTTATCACTCTGCAGAAATACTGTCAGAGGTAGGATTTTTATTTCTACACATGCATTAGGTATAATTTCAGCAGCAATTTCTATCATGGAACTGGGGGAGCTGCACTTTTACAGTCTCTCTCTAAACACAATGCTTCTCATCCCAAGCTTGACCTGAAACATCAGTTTAAATTGAGCCTGAAAGAAGTATCATTTCTAAATTCATAATAGCTTATCAAATTCTGTGAAGTCTTTACAGCTTATATTTCCCAGTTACTATGTTTTTAATTTCCATTTCCTGGCTTTTTGAAACATAAGTGAAAACTGGAATCTGTAAACAATTGTTTTTAAATTATATGGTAATTCAATTTATACCATGCCTTTCAGCCCAGAAGGCACTATTGGCATGTTGCCCTCCAATGTAATGAACAATATAGTTTAACACCAATTACAGACAGATGATTTAGTCTGTAATCCAACCAGCTTAATTATATAGAGTGGGACATTATCATTTACCTTGATGACAAAACCACAATCTCATTGTTCATTGGTTTCCTCTCCCTCCCTTTTTTATCTGTTCATTTTGCCTATCATCATCTTATCTTTCCTACGGAGCTATATTTTTATTTTCAAATTAGGAACTAAACTTTTCTTCAAATTACAGAGCCAAAGGTTTAGCTGGAATCATACTAATGAGGTATGACCGGTTAACATGTGCAAAGTACATATGTATATGTTGAATAACACCTCAGTTTTCCTGTGTGGTGTTAAAGTAATTGCTATAAGCTCTTCCAACCACTCTGAAATGATTGCCACTGTATAATATGAAACAAAATCTCACAAGTCAGCATGCCATGGTTGAGGGCCATATCTCTAACTGCCATAATGTTTTCATTTTTAACTATATTCTAGGAATGGATATTTTAAGTGGTACTTTTTTTCTTGTTTAATTTTTGACATATCTCCACTAAGAGGAGCTGAAGGATGGATGTCCCCAAAGATTCTACTTCATGCACTTGTTTTACTGTCTTCCTGCATAAAATAGAACCAGGAGACAAGATTGAGTCCACCTCACCTTCCAAATTCCTTCTTCTATGCATGTTTGAGGGGAAAAAAAAGTATAATTCCAAAAGCAAATGGGGGTATCTCCTATACATGAAATATTTTCTCTGTTGTGATACAATCATATAATTCAGATGGATTAATATGGCAAAGAAATTTGGGAATAAGAGGCATGAATATGAGATGGTGAAACAGTGACTATTGTCTCTTTATTTGCTTATCTATATTGTATGTTCTGCCTAGGAAAATATAGGTGTGAAGTTTAGTGTTGGGTTCTTTGGTTTCAATTCCTACATTAGAGGTTCTATGCAGAAAAGTATTAGCTACATGCTTAAAATCCCACAAATGTTGTGAGGCCATGCTGGTTGTACAAAGTACTTTATTTTATTCACTGAACTTTTATTTCCTCTTGCCAAAGTTATGGGAATTGACATCCATCTCATCAGGAGACAATAGGCTAAAAAGCTGTTACAAACCATGCAGTCCTGTCTGAAAACTCTTGGCATTCGGTCTTTTTCAGAGACAATTGTTATAAACCGAATTGCTCAACTTTGTCTTTATCTCAGAATCAAAATAAATAAACTTTTACTATCAACCAATACCTTTCAATGACAACTTTTTATTTGTACCCAATGAAATAATTTCAAGTGTTTGTATTCTGACAAAATCAAATTCCACCTGCAAAATTGTGCCAAATCAACATTATACATGGACAAGTCCAGACCTTTCTTCTTTAGACATGGCTCAACCTACAGTCTGATGACAGCTTCCTTCTCTGAACATTTCCACATGTCTATCTTAAGACCATGTACTTTTATTAATCAAACTTACCTGGTGTTATGGGGCTGCCACTGAGAAAACAAATGAGTCCCACAACATCTATGAATTAACACAGCTCTTCAGTTCTATGTCGCTTGCAGAAGCTACCTGAATTACTCACAGCCTTTATTGTTCTGAATCTAACGTAATGATCTCAGTAATAGTACAACAAGAAGGAAATGAAAGATTTAAGCTAGCCATCAGAAATATATGGTGCTGATATTATAGCTAGGCTACTAATCATTGTTAAAATAAATGACCTGTTGATGTATATAATCTGACATTCAATCTGATTTTCATTCTAGAACTTCAAACTTTGATTCTCTGTGGCATACAAAGGTAATTACATAAATGCCACTCACACTGCACTCCAATAAATTAGGACAAGCACAACCAAGATTTGAGGCACCTGGATGTTACCTTATTAAATGAAAAAGCTGTTAATGTCAGAAACCACATCATTTCACAGGTTGCTGCAGGCTTTCTAGAATTGCCCCATTTCACAATGATAATATAGTATTGGTAGAAGAGAATATTTGTAGCTCAGGTTTGAATTGTTGAATGCTAAGTGTTCCGTGAGCTTGTTTTTTTTTTTTGCAGACATTTCATTACACAGTGCACTGATGATGTTACCTAGACTGGTAATGAAATGTCTACAAAAAACAACCAAGCTCAGAGAGCACCTAGGATTCCACAGGACATAGTATGGTGAGGTAGGGCTGCCAAATCTAGATTGTAAACCTCCAGATAATCACTAGATGGCATCAAAGAGTGAGAACTTATACATTTCTATTGGTCATCAGGAATCTTGCAGGCCACATAAAATAGCCCTAGCTGAAGAAAAAGCCAAAGCACAGCTCTTTATCATGTTAGGTTATTTATTTATTTCTAAGCAGGTTTTTTTAAAGGAGAGAATTAAAAAAATGAACATTTATGTAATGTGCATCTAGATTATTATTTTCCCCTTTTCTATATCTGTAGTTGTGGAGTTCTGTATTTCTAACTAGAATTATAGGATTTTTAATATGAGATTATGTTTAGTACAAAACCAAATTGAATGGTTTTCAATAATAAAGTAATAGGGACATCTTTTATCTCCTTCTTTATTTTGTTCTCATCCCAACAAAGCATTTTCTCTTACCAAACATTATTACTTTCAATTAACAATGAGTCTATCATTTAATTGTTATGGCTGACAGCACTTGAGACTATGATAGAATGGCAAGCTGGGTTCTGTTAGCAGTAGACCTCAAAAGCAGGCAGGTGGCAGAGTTTAATGAGATTAAGACAGAGAAGGAACAGAATTACATTTTTTCAACTACCTTTCATTTTTCTTATTACTTTCATTGCTTGTAGGGAACAATACATATACTGTATTTTCAGAAAAACAGAAGTTGTTTTGTTTAAACAAAAAAATCCTCCATGGAAGGTGCATATACACCAAAGTTTCAATGTCAATACTGATAAAAGGTAAAAGTAAAGGTTTCCCCTTTCAGCCATGTCTGACTCTACAGGGCGGTGCTCGTCTTCATTTCATAGCCAAAGGTGCTTCCATTGTCATGAGGCTGGCATAACTATATGCCAAGGCACACAGTGGTGCCTATCTATCAACTTGCATTTTTCATGTTTTTGAACTGCTAGGCTGGCAGAAGCTGGGGCAAATAATGGGAACTCACCCCATTATGCACTGGTGCTTGGGTCTTGAACTGCCGTGCTGCTGACCTTCCGACTGACAAGCCCAGTGTCTTAACTGCTAGGCCACTGTGAATACTGAAGGGTATTCCAAATTACACTAATTGTAGTTTTATTTGTTATGCATCTATACTTAGGCATGGTACAAAAATATAAAATAAACATCAAGATAATATATGAGAGATCGGTAATGTTAACCAGAATGTCTCAGAAATAAACCAAATACTAATCCTAAGAAGACACTCAGTAAACGTTGTATCAATGTATTTCTGAACCAATCCAGATCTGAATCCCTTGTATTCCAGTAGTCGATGCTTCATTTGCTCCTGCTTCCCTTTAGTGCCATGTAGGACCAAGTCATGAGAGACAAAAGTTCTTCCAAGGTAGCAGTTTGCATAAGGATAGTGTAGGAGATATTGGTTTTCTACGCCCACTGGTCTTACCTCTCATCATAGTAAGCCATTCTCATTGTTTTAATCCTTCCTATGGATATTTACATATCCAACCATCATACCCTGTTAAGTGCTATAGTCACATTCTTTAAATTTATCTCTGGGACTGTAATACTATATGTTGTAAGTTAAGCTTCAGATCCAAAAACTCTTATGCAATTTGAGCAGCTAAGGCAGAGTCGCCTGTTTTGAAAGTAGTTAACTGTTGAAATAACTTCTCCCCACCTTTGATAATTGAGCTAGGGATAAGCACATACCTCACCACAAAAGTTTGTCTTGCTTCCAAATTTACTTTCCACAAAAGTAAAAATTGTCTACATTTACTGAATACTTTATCCTTAAGTAGCCTTATCAGATATGAACAGCAAAAATAAGACACTTAATCCAAGAATATTAAATGCCTGTTTCTCGCATTTTCTCAATGGGATGGGAACAGAGATCACCCACTAAATATTATGTTGCATTTTTATATTTTATAAAAATATTTATATTTTTCTGGCTTTTGCTCTTTTTCTATGTGATTCTCAAGGACATTTACCATGTGCACATACAGGGCAGTGCTGATTCACATGTTTATAATTTTGAAACATAGAACCAAATTTATCTGATTGTATATTCTGATGACATAATTTCCTATGTCAAAATTTAGTGGAATTGCTTCCTGTACGTTGCTTTGCTCGTTTTATAAGCTCAGCAGCATTTATTTATTAACATTATTCTCCTACCCCAATAAAAACAACTTTCTTATCAACAACTGACTGGGAAATCCATTCTGGAAAAAGTCCAGATTCTAGCAATGTTTCTTTCAATAATGGATGTCTAGTCTTGCTTGTTATTGAGCAACCTCCATTAATAAATTTAACTTTTACATCCTTTCTGTCTGTATGACTATCACTTAGTAATCTGGAGTCCAGACTTAAAGAGTACAGGTCATCCTTAACATTCAAAGCAATTCAATATGCACTTTATTACAGTCTTTCTGATCTTTGCAAACTTGTTTCTTTCCATTTGCTACCATAATTTGCTCTGTGTTAAGATCAACAAGGAAATCTTCATTTGTAAATATTGCAACAATTTCTTCACTGTCCAGATAAGGTGAGTTCAGAAGGTCATCATTATTAGTAACTCTTAGTGAGGCTTCTCTGAAGTATCCCTTACTCTTTTTCATGATCTTTCTTTTTCAGTCCTTTCTTGTTCCTACTCCCCTTTGAGCACAGAGCTGCTTTCTCCACTCTTTTCCCACCTGGGGTATTTTTTTCTCCCCTTGGAAAGAGAAATCTCCTTGTTGGCTACTTCTTCCATCCATTTGCCTCTCTAAAACACTCAGCAGGTCTTTGCTTCCTTGTAGATAAAATGCCCTAAAGTGCGGTTACCTGCAATTGCAGATAAAGTAGATTTTTTTCCAGCTTTGAAATCAAAAGCTGCTGTTTGCTCAGATAATTTTTTCTTTCCCCATTAGAGATTCCTTATCATATACTGTATGTTTGATATGAATTAATCCAAAGTCAGGCTATTCAGGAACATTGCTGTTTTGTTTATTTCAGCACAGTAAGATGTGGAAGAGACATCAGCAAGAAAAGCAATTATCATTCATCCTGCAATTCTATCCCATTAGTTTAAGTAGCTTTCTCAGGTCAAATATTTGGCAGACATGGTCAAAGATGTTTCTGACATCCTGCATTCTTAAAAAGCACATAGTTTTCATCAGACACACATTAGAGCCTATAATTTTTGAGTTTTTTAAAATTTGTCTCAAACTTCTTTGCATTTCTCAGTTGCCTAATCTGAACTAGTACATTGCTATGACATTCAAAGATGAACAGGCTTTCTGATGTTTAGCATCTTCTTGTCTCAGACTCTTTGCGCATCACCTCCAGAGGGTAGTTATATTTTCAGAACTTGAACAGAAACATATCAACCCTTGCTTTCCTTTCTAGCATTGAGCCATATTTTCCCATGCTGTAAATCAATATATTAATTTACTAATAGGTATTTTGATTGGCAGGAGCAAAGCATGTTGTCCTGTATATTTTGTTTTGATTATTATATTTCAAACGGATAAGCCTTATTCACTTAGAAATTTATACTGCCAGAAATACTTCAGTGTATATAATTAAGCAAACAGGCCAATGATTACTGAATGTAATCTCTGACAATGGTATATCTTTGTCTTCACTGATTACTTACTGATCTGATAGATGTCTTTTGTGGCTAAGAGATGGGAATTTTACTTTTAAGAAAGTAATATATATTTGTGAGGGTATAAGTTAGCCGTGTCAAAGAAGTATTCAGGGGAAACCTAGCTCTGAAATGGCATGGTTCCCTTTTTAAAGTCTATTTGATCAATGTCAAAATTCCTTTTGGTGATCATTTCTGTAGTAATAGTTTCAAAAGGACAAAGCAAAAGCTCAATACAAAATCTCTTGCAATAACTCAATAATAAATATAATCATCCTATACACTGAAAGTCCTATCATGTAGAACATAGCTCCATTCTCTAAGATACCTGTAGACAGATCAGTACTAGTGTAGGACATCCTTGGCTAACTCCTGGAGCTACTATATTCTAATTTAAGGCACACTGATGCTATCCCTGCCCTTAAGAAACTGCATCCTAAGAATAAAACAATCCTGTTAGACCAGAACAAAAGTTTCTCTTGACTTACATTCTTTTTCCATAATAACAAACCAAATGCCTTTGAGAAGCCTGTAGTTCCTGTATATATTCTCCAGCAACTGCCACTGAGAAACATTCAGTTTATGTTTTTCTAATTCAACAGGAATTTTATCACCTATTCAGCTGAGGCTGAAAGTTAAAAAAAAAACAACTAGAGAAGGTCCAGGGCAAAGGAAGAGATTGCTGATTCATGGTTACAGAGAATAATTCTTCAGCTAAAGTTTAGGAAAGTTGCTTCAACATTAGGCTGAGCAACTGAATATGTATCAATATTAAAATCATCTGCAAATGCTTTTTACGGCTGTTAAAGAATCAATCTCCTTGTCCTGCCCATAGAATTCCATCAGAAGTAGAATTTAACCATGGCTGTCTCTCAGAACAGAATTACAATTTATATGGAAACAAATATCTTGAGATTTTTATGTGCATTTTTTGCTTTCAGGTATTCATACTGTTTTAGAGAAAAGGATCCTATGATTTTATTCTTTCCCATTTTTGTCTGCTGTAACTAAGTTGCATATCTGCCCCTGCTGCTTGGACTTAAATAGCAGCCTGATCTAATGCAATTAGATATTATGATCGCATTTATGTCTGTGCACCTGCTGATGCCTGCGTACCAAAGTGCTGTGAAGAACACAGCAGTAGAGATCACTAGAGAAAATTACCTTAACCATTTTGATAGCACAGGTAAACTTTAAAATGGTGAAAGCTTTTACTGATTCATATGGATCTTCAGCCATCTAATTCTCCTCAAAGTTTGAATTTTAGCACTGTGTTAAAACCTGGATTAACAGTGTTTTTTTAATAAGCCAGGATGGCTGAGATAACCTTTCACTATGCTGTTCACTATGGCTTATACTGTAAGCCCCTGTGGCTGATTTCTACTTTACCCAAAGCCAACAGTCATGATTTCCAGTCTCCAATGGGCAGGTTTACAGATGATGCAAAGTCAAACCAAAGAGCCACATTCAGTGTTGTGTATACTGGCTCTCAGTGGTTCTCCAGAATTGCAGAGGCCAGGATTTCACAGCTTACTTGGGAGTGCTGGGGATTGAGCTGTGGACTTTCTGTATGGAAAGCGGATGTGATCCCTCAGTATGTCTGCCTTTAAGCTGACCTTTCCTCAGATCTCAGCAAACAGTTCATTTTAGAAAGAGGAAAGAGTTTGAGGGAAATTTTTATTCAAAAATGAATATTGTATTTGTATAGTTAGTGTGGAATTGTAAAAAGACATGCTAGAGAAAAGCTGTATTTTAAAATAAACAAAAGATTTCCTGTCAAATCACAATTAAGATCATCCTACTTCATTACCTTCCTCATGAATCAGTCACGTTGGCAATGCTTTTGAAAAACAGATAGCTTCAATTGCATCACCTTGATTCTTTTGACCACATTGTATAGACTCTCCTGTTACGAACACAAATATAAGTTAGTCTTTAAAGGAAAGCAACCACTTTTGCTTTTCATCTAGCCTGGCCACATATATTATTACTGTCCAGCTGGGTA
>JANHZU010003322.1:49341-62893 GCA_032468055.1 Acrochordus granulatus
AGGACACATACCAGAAAAAGTTCTCACAAGATAGGCTAACAGTGTGATAATGCTAAGCAATAAAGATGTAAAGAGTAGTTTTGCCCTTAAGGGTCAGCACAGTAACACGTCAGAAGATGCTGAAAGGTTTTTGTGAAGATGAGTCAAAGCTACATTGTAAACAGGAGATAAATGATGTCTAATTTCCCCCACTTTAAGGAGAGGATTTGATGTGTTTACATAAATAGATTCTTAAATTCCTCTCAATAATCAATAAGGTTCTTTGTCAAGGATCTGGAATTTGTAGTCATCGAAGGAGTGTCTCTTATCTTTAAGGTGCAAATGGACTGCAGATGATCAGATCTTTTATGTTGTTGAAATCTTGTAAAGAGACTGCTTTGTTTCCCCAGTGTATAAATCTGAAAAGGCTTCATTACATTAAATGGCATAAAAGACATCTGTCTGTTTATGTTTGATATCTTGTCCTTAGGATGGAATTGTTTTGTTTTGAAAAATATTTTTTTGAAAAATAGTTTTGAGGGACTGTTGCACCCCAGTTGTTCTACCACAGAATGGCTATGCTTTGGATCCCATTGGCCAAAGAATTCTAGTTGGTGTGCCTAGAAGCACCAAATTTATGGCACATTCTCCCTCTGGAAAGCAGGATGATCCAGATTCTTTTGGCCTTTCAGAAAGCCTAAAGACCTGGTTTTGTACCTGGGTATCAGGTCCTGAGTGTGTGCAGGGATCTTCTCGGTTGTCTCAGTGATCTGTGTCATTGTTTCTCAGCTGTTGTATTTTAACTTTTGTAATGTTTGTAATTGTTTTTATTTTATTTTAACTCTATTCACCACCATTGAGATAGGTGGCCATATCAATTCGCCTCTATGGAGAGGCCACAAGATTACAGTTTCCTCAAACTGTTTGAGACTATGAAGAATGAAATTGGTCAGCCGAGATAACAGAAATAGTGGCATTTAGGTAGTAATTAAATATTAAAGCCTGTGTTCTTACTGACCTGTCTTTAATTTTAGGATTACATTGGATGCAGTTAGATGCTTAAAGTAGTATTTTTATAAAGTTGATTTGCACTATTTTCACTGTAAATAATACAGTATTTACAGTATTACTATAATAGGAGTAAGGACCCACTTGAGAATCATAGAGCAACTGAGCTAAAGGTCAACTAGCAAATAATTTCCCAACTAGCAAATAATTTCCCATCCTCCTCCTTTCATTGGAAGAATTTCAAAACCATTGAAGAAGAGATTCTTTGGCCTGTAGGATCACAAAATCCAGGTGTGCTTAACTGACACCAAATCCTAAAACATTACACCAAAATAAGTAAACTCCCTCATCAAGTAGAGATTTTTTTTGTTTCAGGTAGAATTTAGCTCTACATTTACCATCCCTTTCTAATCTTTAAGCCTTCTAAACTTCTTGCAACCCTGTTTTCATAATTAAATGTTATTGCTGAACTCTTCTGAAGTGTTTAATTAGTTGGTTGCCAAATAAATGCCAAATGAAGCAGCAGCTTCCTTTTCTCTATCCACATCTCATCAAATGATATTGTCTTACGCTTTTTATATTTGCTATCCTATTTTATCTTCTTACATATGTACATGCCTAGCTTATGTCACAAAAATCCCTTAACATAGAGCCTTCATATACATGGTACATTGTAACATTAGTCACAAAATGTCTACTACAATAAACAAGATCAGATTAGCCTTTGAGAATATCTTTTATTAACTTAGCAGGACTTTTGTAAATCCCAAAATCATTCTTACAAATAAATATGAGGCTGAGGCTTTGCTTTGAAGCATGCTAACTTTCTATTATGTTTATTTAATTTGTTTTAAGATAGGACAAGAAGCCTAGTGAGAATGAAGGAAAAAGTTTGGAAGTGGGTACCATGTGCCTACCCCGGTTGAAGATTGGAAAAATTGGTTTGTGAAGAAAAGTGAGGCAAGGAATATAAGCTTATTGCAGGTACTTTTTATACTGTAAACCAACTCAGATGGCCAAACTTAAATCAAAAGGTTCAAAAGTCAGTGTTAATAGAATCTTATAGAGAGGAAATACATCTAAAGTCTGACATTCAAGTTTACAAAGAACATATTTTAAAAAAAATCAGCCCTGAATTATCTTTCAGAATCATCAAATATTCAGAAAGGGATACATTCTTCTTTTCTACATGCCCCAAAGCTCATAAGAAAGAAAAATCAGGAGGAAAATGTTTTCTTATGTAGGATTTTGAGAGCAATCTGTGCTGAATATCAAATGTGAGATATTAGTTTTTCTAGCCAGAAGATGCAGTGTTACTGGCTGTTATTATAATGACTCTCGCTTTTTCACTGAGTGAGAAATAGTGGTCTGTTTCTAACCTGAATATACTTTTGTTAAGGTACACTGGGATCTTTGCAAATATAATAAAGTACATATTTCATATTTCATATTTTGTTGTTAACTCTCATTTAGAAATCCCCAAATGTTTGAAGGATTCAATCAAGTTAGTTTACTTGCCTTTTATGGTTTCATGGCAAGGGAAAATACAGAGGAAGCTTGAAGATTCTTATTTCAAAATATGTTGCAACAAGGTATCTTGACTCATGATACTGGAGATACTTAATCAGCTGTCCTCCAAATATGTTGGAATCAAACCCATAATCCTCAGTTATACTAGTTGAAGGAAAGTCTGACTTTTCTAAAGGAAATCATGTTCCATGTTTCATCTACTAAGGAGTGTCATCCAGCAGGACTCAAGAAGAGAGCCTTTTCTATCTAAGGGTGGTGCACACCCTTTGGACTTTTATTCCCTAGGGATCAAATTGTCCCTGTCCTTGGTAGCCTTTCATAAGGCCTTGAAGACTTAGTACTGTCCCTGGACTTGGGAGTCAGGAAGTAAGGGTGAGCCCATGCATTGGCTATGTTAATTATTAATGATGGCTCTGTGTTTTCACTCAGCTGTTATTTCATGCTGCTTTATGTGTTGTGTTGTTTCTTCTGTTTTTTAATGTTATTTTTTAAAACTGTTAGCTCCTTAGAGTCATTAACTTAAGATGACTAGCCATATAAAGTGAAATAATGAAAAATTAATGAAAAAAATAAGTTTGAGAATGCTTGTGTCAGAGAAATGCCTGTCATAATTCTGTTTCCTACCATTATCTTTATTATACCTTTATTGTATCGATATGCTTATTTTCCAATCTCCAGACTACTCCTTCCTTTAGTTTCTATCCTGTTACTGAATTAGGTTAGAAAGAATTGAGCACCTGCAAACTGCAAATGACAGGAGGAACTTTTTCTCTTGCTAAAGAATACATTTCATTTGCAGAATAAAATGCATCCAAGGAGCTTTACTTCACAATCTTATCTTACAATATAGAATTGTTTGGTGAGTGGGTGGCCATTGAAATTGAATGAATGAATAAATAAATAAACAAAATTTCATCCTAAAGCAAATCAAGGTGGCTCCCAGAACTAGAAATGCAGTCTTAACTAATAACTACTTGGCAGCACAGAAAATGAAGAATGGCAAAACAAGCCAGTGCAGATAAGTGTACAATACATGATTTACATTTTGCTTTGCTGGGACATTAGAGTTTGTTATATACTGCAGCTAAAAGTTAAATTGATATGGATGAATTTTACAAATTTCTGTTGCATCAACAACTAGGAGCACCATTTTGTGAACTGCTTCTTTTGTGTCCAGTATAGGGGAAACAAAGAGCTGCTTCTTAGGTTAAGTTGAAGCTTAGGCTTCCACTCTGTGGCTGGTTAAACCCCAAGGCTTTCAGGGGAACATTGAGGCAGTGCCACATTTGTGTTTAGGAAGAGGATTCTCCACATAAGTGCGAATAACTAGAGTTGCTAAGAAACCAGAGAGCTTTGTGGACCTATTACTACCATCATGACACTAGCTTAGAGGAATCTTGGCTAGTCATTCCTAGTTATTTCATCAACAAGTATCTCAGAAAAATGTTAGGATTTACCAATCAGTTCTCAGAATTGAAGCTATTGCCATAAATTAGTTGCTGCCCCAGCTGTCAAAAGAGTCAATGCCAAGGAATTAAATGCAAAAAGATCCCATAAGGGATCATGTGGGAATTGTCAGCCTTAAATAATCTCTTGTGATACACAAAGCACAAACATAACCCAAGAGAGTGGAAACCTGCTGAGTTTAGAAAGGCTATTCATATCTGGCTTTTCCAATAGACCTTGGGGATAGATGAGTTATCGGTTTTGTTCCCTGTTGTACTTTAGGGTTTTCATAGTATTCCTTGGTGAAGAAGTGTAAATTGGTGGTGCTGTGAGGGTGTGTGTATATAAACATAGTGCATACATACACACAGAGAGAGAGCTTCTTTATGGAAGAGAGGATATAAGTTGTTCAGGGTCTGAACTGAGTGGAGCAGCATAGGATTCCAATAAATAATGGAAACAACTTAAAGCTTATTTTCTGACCAAACAAGACTTAGCCAAATAATAATGGAATGGATTCATAGGCATAATGGGCTCATTTGCAGGAATTAAACTTTTATACTCAATGATTCTCAGGAAGATGAGGGTGCCAAGTAGTCAATCATTCTTGGTATCAAGCCATGTTAACCATCTTAATGTAATGCCTAGAAAATGAGCCCTGACAGCAAGGAATCTTTTGCTACTTCAGGTGAATCTACCCACACTTACGCTGAACATTTCCTCTAATTTAGGCTGTAAGACAAAAGAAACACTTTAATGCATTTATCAGAACTTCCTTAGACAAACAAAGCAGGAGGTTTGAGCAAAATACTGATGGTCTTGTTGTTCAGTTGTGTAGTCGTGTCCAACTCTTTGCAACCCCATGGACTGCAGCACACCTCCTGTCCTGCACTGCCTCCCAGAGTCCACCCAAGCCCATGCACATCACACTGACTAAGCTGTCTAACTATCTCATCCTCTGCCCTCCTCTTCTCCTTTTGCCTTCAAGTACTTTCTAACAAGTCCTCCCTGCGCATTATGTGGCCAAAGTACTTGAGCTTCAGCTTCAATATCTATCCCTCCAATGAGCAATCAGGATGGATTTCCTGTCTACTGGACTACACTCCCATAAATTCCAATCAATTTGGAATTCTGTGCTTTGAAAAGAAGGAGAAAGAGAAGATCTGGTAATCAATGGTCTAGTATAGAATTAGGATTTATACTACCTACTGAGAACTTATTTTTCCTTCTTTCTTGATTGTATCAGCACAAATTTCTAGCCAATATTTCTATCCATAAGGTTTAAAAACATGTGGGAGAAGGGATATTTATGCAGCCATTTGTGTAAAATAAAGCAAAGATGTTTGGTTTTTAATATTTGGGCAAAAATCAAGGACTTTACATAATGCTTATCTTAAACTAAAACAGTGGTCTGACTGTGGCTAGTGGTATTATCCTAGTTGCAGCAGTTCTCCAGTCTTAAGTTAATTATTCAAAATGCTTTACCTGAAGTTACTTTGCACTGAACTTAGAATCAGATACACATACTAAAAAGCTGTAAGGGAAAAAAATCCAACATCTATATTGGGTAAGGTCCTCATTAGAGTCAATAAACTTTGCTATGTGTTATTTCATAATGTACATGTGTGTCGTATTGTACTATAATATACTGTACCTGTCTTTGAAGAGATAATGTATGTTAAGTATAGGTCATTCTCTTTTATTTTTATAAATTAGGTAAATGAATCAACATCTGGAAGAAATACGTATGTATATATATAATTGTTTATAACATTCTGTAGTATAATAGATGTTTTGCAGAATTATCATAAATAATTTTTATTGCAAAGCCTGACATTAAAATATGCTGTCCATATTCAGTGCATATGTACCTGTAATATAAAATAAATTATTTTTCAAGCAGATCCATTAACCATGGCTTAGCTGGTTTTGATTTTAGCTTGCATTGTTCTAAAAGTCAATAAAATAAGCAGGTAGCCCATGGTTTATAATAAGTTACTTGTTGCTTTGTAATCTGATGGGAAAGACACATTCAGCATTGAAATAAATTAACACTACTAATATCAATAATGCAAAAAGTTTTATTCCAGTTTTCAATTAAACTAAACTCAAGGCTGTTCTCCTAGAAGTCTTTCATAAATCAGTTCTCTGGTGGATAGCAGAGGTTGTGGGTAACAGAAATTGAATAAGGCCACAAGATCCAGAGCTGAGTTTAAGCTAGATCCCACAACCATCATTTGTCCCAGCTTCCAGTGGAAATTGCTATCTCATAAAATTGACAGTAAGAGGAAACTGGTTCTGATATCTTTACAGGGCAAATCAGTGTTTATCAAAGTTATTTCCATTCCTTAGAACTGTGGAATAGTTCTAAAATGTTCAATAGCATAAAAAGACATTTTCAAAAATGACAAGATCATGATCCTTCAATTGGGAAGAGAATGAAGTGAAAGCAGCAAGAGAGAAAGTGTCTAAATAAGGAATAGATTTTCTACATTAGCCTATTCCAATATTTCAATCTAGATGTGTTAGACAACAACTCCAGAATTCCCAATGAGCAAGTTCAATCCTGGAAGTGATATCCATTTGGGATTGGAGACCTTCACTTTTGCAGTTCCAATACTAAATGGAAGACTTGGTGCTCCTGTCCCAAATATAATAGCTGTTAAGATTTTGTAAATGGAAATGCCCAAATGTAGCTCCATGGGGAAATTTCCTATCAGCTAAGAAATTTATATAATAAATTAAGCTTTCTTTTGTTTTACACTATACTTGTTTCACATTTATTTATTTACTTTTTTGATTTATATGCTGCCAAACTCAAAAATGACTCTTGGTGGCTTATAGAAAAAACAAATAATAAAAACAATTAAAAACATTTACAAATCTTTTAAAACCTAACCTTTTGTTAGGCAAAACAACATCATAGTTTCAGGTACCAGGTGATGAGGTTGTGAAGGTCAAGAGCAGTTAGCAGTTAGCATTTAGTAATTGCACCATTATTACAGCTAAATAATAGCATCCCAATTGTGCCTATAATTGGTTAACAGACTCTCACATTTGCTGTGCAGGAATTGTGGTCCATTCTTCCAGAGTGAACTGCTTCAGTATTGTAACTTATGTGGGTTTATTGCATGAACTGTAGATATCATGTCCTGCCATGACATCTCTATGAAGTTTAACTCTGGACTTTGATTTGGTCATTTCAAACCATGAATTTTATTTCATCCATCCTCCTGTAGACTTGCTGGCATGTTTGGGACCACTATCTTGCTGCAGCTTCAACTCACAGAGGAATAGTCCGAAATTTTCCTGTACCACTCTCTGATAAAAAGTAGAAATGTTTCTTCAATATAGTACTGTACAATAAGTCATATAGTTCTTAGGCAACAAAGTGTCTCTAAAGAGTGTGGCTACTACTTGCTTATGTTTTAGTTGCTATGCGATTCTCATTGTGAAATACGATATTTGGTTTCTATCTATAAAGGAATGTATGCCCAGCCATGGAAATGAGGGAAGACTGAACTGTTAAGGTGTGGGTGTGGTGAGTGGGGGATGACAAGATCAACAATCCTGAAAAATAGGAAAATATGAGGAAGATACTAAAAATAATCATACCTCCACTTACTTATTTAACTTTTATAGCATACAATTGGACGGATTGGCAGGATTTCAATAATCTATTATTTGCCCTGCAACAATTAAGAGCTTCTCTGACATGCTTATTTCTCGATAGCCTGCCCAAAAGGGCTGATACTAGAGTTTCTTGTGCCTATTATGGATTCATCTGTCCATCAAATTTTCCTTTATAAGTCTGGATGGCCAGACTTGATTTGTTTTTTGTATTTCACTTTTTTGAAAACTTCAGATGAATATCAATGTTTTTCTCAGTAAATAATGTCTTTTGTTTTGCTACTTTCCCATGAATCTCATTTTTACTCACTACTTTTTTAATAAGATGCCTAGCTATTATTCTGGGATTCTTTAAGGTTTCCAGGGTGATTTTATACTACCAATAGAAGAAAATATTTGTAGCTCAAGGTTAAACTGTGGAGTCCTTGATGCTCTCTGAGCTTAGTTGTTTTCTTGCAAAACTAGGTATCATCAGTATTATAATTTTATACTGCATTCGAGTGATTTTAATAAATTGGCTATTCTTGGGAACATTCACAATTGTCTTAAATCTCAATTTTAAAATCTCTCTGCTGATGGACTGGGGAGCCTCAGAGTTTTAGAAATATATTTTTAACATTTTCTAGACTGTTAGGCATCAATTATTTTTTAAAATAAGTTTTCTGACATTTATTTTGAGTGGGATATAATGTGCTTTTGAATACATGTGGTAAGTATTTCATTATGAAGAGGGGATTCAAAGTCTATGATATTTATATAGGGCATGGCAGTCAAGATTGTTTAATGCCCCATTTCCATAACTGCTTCTACTTATCCCCTTAATTGAATTGATTAAACTTGGAGGCTGACCATATTTCCATAAAAGCATATCACCTGTTGGAAGACTTTAAGAAAACTTGAAAGTTAACACCTCTGAAAAACATCAAGGTGGGGAAACTATAATATTGGCAAGGTGTTTCTTTTTGTACTGAGTAGTCATTCCACCATTTCTCATCTGGGATTTGCTACAAAGCCTTGAGCTACTCTGTGACTTAAAGGATATGTCCCACAGGCTCTGAAAATCTGCTTCTAGAAACTAAGGAGGCAAAATCCTAAATAAATTCCCTTGAGTTTATCTGGAATTATAATTAAGAATGCAGTCTTTTCATAATATTTATTCTACTTTCATGGACCAGGGTCAGTTTTATTAAGAGGAATTTATTTTATGTGAATCATAGTCCTAAATTACATGATAAAAGAATAACTATTGCCACTTTTCATCCTCTCTTTTCAGCAGCTCTTGTCTCTCTTTCAAAGGAAAGCTATTTAATATTTCCAAGATTAGTGTGTCACAATAATTTTTGCCCCAGAGAGACACAGCCATCAACCTGAATTTCACATTGATGGCACTGATTATAAAGCAGAGGGAGGAGACGGAGGACATTCAGAATAAAATCTTTGCTGTTTCAGTTTCATCACTAGCCTTGATACTAGAAGAATCAGAAACAGAAAGGCTATTACATAGTGCTTTTTTAAAAAGTTACTCAGAAAGGAGCAGGTTAAGGACAGATCATTATGGAGACAATCCATCTATGTCATTGCTAAAAGTCATCAAGTATTAATCAGTCAGAAGTTATAGTTAGTTCTGGATGCAGCAACATGGATTTTGATTGTGGTGCTGGCATAAGCCTATAATTTTGATGCTTCAGGCCTTGCAGTGGCTTCCTATTGGCTTCTGGGTGTAATTTAAAATGCTGTTTTTTTAAAAAAATATAATAAAGCTTAGTATGGCTGGACATCGAAGTATTAGAGGCCTGTTTTCTCTAGCCAGAATCACCTTATCCGATCCATGCATTAAAAACTGCTATTGGTCCCCTCACTTATGCAGCATGACAGAAGTAAGGTTCACATTGGCTATTTTACAGTGGTTGTACCCTGGATCGTAGAATAGCTTTTCTCTGGAGATCAAATGCTCCATGGTTGGGCTTCTGAAAGATGGAAACATATGGAAGCCTTATGAAGAATGAAATGATGCCAATGTATGTCAATTACTATAATTATTGATATTTTCTCATATGTTTAATTATTTGCTTTGAACATTTTATTTATAATATAGTTGTTCACATTACTGTAATCCTGCTGTTGACTCCCAAGAATTGGTTGATTGTGGTGCTACATAAATATATTAATTAAACAACAAATTCCAGAGTTCCAGTCAAGGAAGAATGCAGCAGCAATTAGCCCATCATGAGGACAACCAAAATGTTGATAGATGCAGATCACTGAGAAGATCCAAAAGATATCCAATCACATTAGAAGCCCAACCACTCCCAGCCTTATTGTAATTTAAAACACATTGGGTACATCTTCTATTTTTAGTAAGAAGATCTTGAAAGGTAAGCCTCTTTCCTGGTCAAATTAACTTTGAATTATATATACAGTGGTGCCACACAAGATGAGACGAATCCATTCCAGAAGAACGCTCTTAGCGCGAAATGCTCTTAAAGTGAAACAAGGTTTCCCATAGGAAACAATTGAAAATCGGACGATCCGTTCCATGCTCCCAAAAATATTTACCAAAAAATCATTTTCAATGGAATTTGATGTAGAAATGATTGTCCCTAACATCTGAACAAGTAACAATGATTTAACACACGATATAAAGCAGAAAAAGAACAAACTAACCAGCACTTATGGATCTGCTTCAAGGATGCTGCTAGGCTGGCTGTTGTCTGGCACCCCCTGTTGGCTGGGAGGATCCACTGCCGTCGCTGCTGAGCCAAAACTGCCTTTTCCCCCAGCAACGCCTTTCTGGGGGTCTTTTGTGGGTGGTTTGGAAATGTTTTTTGCCTCTGTACTATGAGGGGGGAGGAGATGGGCAGCAGGGGTCGGGCCACAGGGGCTGGGCCGGGCGACGAGGGAGAATTTCTGCTTTATTTTGGGGGAGGACAAGGACAATTTCTGCTTTATTTTGTGTGTGTGTTTGTGCATGCTTTCAGAACAGTCCTGGCTGGCATGAGGAAGGGGGAGGGGACTGCCTGGAGAGAGAATCTGGAGTCTGAAGTCTCAGGAGTTCCATCTCTTGAATGCCTTTCACTTAATTTACGTTGTTTACATAGAGAAAGAGGAGAACTGACAGCTCCGTTGTGAGATTTCCCATGTGAGCTCATTGCACGGTGCTCATCTTGCGATCAGGAATGTTGACCTTCCATATATTCTGGCAAGGTCAATCACACGCACAGTAACTGAGTAAGCCATGTGGCAGCGTAGGCAGAATGCACATGCACTTGCCGCCTGTATGGCAATAGAGTTAGCCACGCAGCATTTCCTGAATGGGAAATACAGAGCGCACTGACTGAAAATGCGTAACTTATGGCACAAAGTTTGCTTGTCTTGTGAGTTGCCGCTCATCTAACTGAATAAATTTTATTAATTTTTTTGCTCGTCTTGTAAGGTTCCACTGTAGTATCTTTTTAAATTTGCTTCATTTTTGGAGGGCACTGTCTTTTTATATTCTAAAGGAACTTTAAAAGAACTGCTCTGAGAAACTACTGTGAGACTGGGGTATAAATAAATACTGAAATGAATGGTGAGGGAAATGGCAATTTTGGGTCTAAATACTGTATATATATGAATTGTGGTTATTGAAAACTAGAAGAGAACACTGCATTTATCTGTCCAAAAGTGGAATGGGGACACAAACCTAAGGTTTAACTACAGTTTATGTAAAGTTTGAAGGAAATTTTAAGTTTACAGGTGTTTTCTAGATTTTCCGCATTGTATTTCAGGTTCCTTCACTTCTGTGAGCAATAGAAAATCTTTTTGCAATTTTCTTGACAGAAGCAAGAACTGGAGATATATAAATGTTCTGTGATATCCATTTTCTAATGCACAATTTGAGGAGAGGTGAAAAAATATTAGTACTAATTTTCAAAGCAGCATCAGCATTACTCAAAAATACAGCCTTGGAAGACCTGTCTACAGCTGTGTGTTGCCAACCAGATGCAAAACTGAGATTTTAGCCTTCACTACTACAGGCAGACTTCCAAAGTATTTATTTATATATCCCATATAATCAAATAAGGAATATTTTCAATAGCTGTAAGCCTAAACTATCCATCAATGTTAATTATCAATAAACCGTATTTCTTTTTAAAAAATACGTGGAAAATTAGAAAAAAAAGGCCATATTTTGATAGTAGGGGGGAAAAATCCAGAAATACACTCTGCAGTTATTTGACTAGTTCTATTAGTATGGGAGAAAGACCCTGAGAAATGAAATGAAGATATGCTGCCTAGGGAACTATCAGATAAAAGAGGGTGTAATCTGCAGCTGAATAATGGGTGGAGAAAGAGGCTCAGAAAGGATCCTCTCTAACTTCATAAGTTCTAAGTGAAATGGCATGAGATGTGTACTTTCTGAATTGCACCATTCTGTTAATGTAGCCTTACAATAAAGTAGAAGTGGCTCATCTGATCTGTTTTCCATCTGGTATACTTATAAACTTATTATACAGAAATCCACATGAGAGTTTCCCTGGAAGCATGTAGAAGTAGGAGAAATTTAGTGCTACATTACCCTGCAGATATTGGTTTCACCTAAGATTGTCATCTGTTCATAGGAAACAAAAAATGGGAAGACATAATCATTAGAATTAAATTGCCATATTTATAAACTGACTAGAATTAAATAAAATTGCTAGGTAATGCGATTGCTTCTTTGCCCTATGTATATTGTTTCATTTCCTTTTCTTTAAATAGGCAGCATGGCAAGTTCCTTCTTTGGAGGTGATTTCATTTAATAACAATATGAGTTCCCCTCAGGAGGTGATTAGCCTCATTGAAAAATGTGAAAAGCTGATTTCTTACGCCATATGGATCAAAGAGGATACATACAGTATTGTATCCTCCTTGCATTTTTGCAGATAGGGTGACTATTATTTACAAAATTTCCTCCAGGTATAGAAACAGGGACTTTCTTCATCTTGCTTGCTTCTGGTGATAGAAAGACCCTGTGCTATTTTGATCTATGGCAGATATGCCAGGGAATGGAAGGCTTTTGGCAGCCCCTTAAGTGTTTGGAACAAGCATGATTCTGGAGGGCTTTCAGTGCTGGTAATGTTGGCATTGAACAATCACCTTGACATCTCAACCATGTATTTATGTGTTCGACACACTTCATAATGCCTTTTCATGAATGTGGTCTTTCCAAGGTGTCCTTAATACAATTCATTGTCTATGGAGAAAAATCACAACATCATAATTTTCATAACAACCATTTAGCAAAATGAGAAGGCATATTTAAAAATTTGAAGTTAAAAGGAATTAACATCCAAATAAATTAAAAACTCAGTAGAAAATAGCAATAGATATTGCTAACTGTGTATCTCCTTACAAAAAATACAGAAATTCTTTATACCAAAGGCTACTACTGAGAAGCCATTTCTCTCAATCTTAATAGAAGATGATTGTGCAAGGTTAGTTTTTCCTAGATAGGTTGCAGATGATTATCTGATAATCAAAGATATAAAAGGGAGCAGTCAGTGACTACTGTTTTCTCCTGCTGAATCAAGAAGTGCTATAAAATTACAGAGTTGACCATTTAGGGAAATGTACAATCTCCATCCAATACTAGATAAATCTCTCTATCGGGATAGTAGATTTCCCACCTACAATATTTCCATTTTGTCTGGAAAAACTTCAGTTTATTTTTCTTTATTGATCTGCAGACAGCTGAAATCACCTCCTAGCACCTCTTACAAATTTTATAGTACCCCAGGAATTAATATCTAGTAAACAGAATTAAGGTACTGCATCATCATAGAAATACTTCACCCTATATCTTTGCAGCATGCTTTAAGGAAATAACAAACATAGGGTTGCTGTTGTGGAGAAGATAAAAGAAGGAAGGAGGATTTGGCACGTTCACCACCTTGGGTTATTTATCAAAACAATGAAGGCAGGATATAAATAAAATAGG
>JANHZU010003322.1:63008-86216 GCA_032468055.1 Acrochordus granulatus
AGTGCAAGACAGGGGGGCCTGGCGTAATGCAGTCCATGGGGTCACGAAGAGTCGGACACGACTGCGCAACTGAACAAGAACAGAGATTCTAGTGATGGTTCAAGTCACCTGATTAGCATAATTATTCCCTCTGCTTATTGAAGCTGAGGCCGGTGCAGTAACTGAAACCCAGGTGAATGCATTACAGTCAGAGCTATATCCCCTATCCATGCTCATCCATGTTAGTGATACATGCTTGGTTACCTTTATACCTATGAACCACTTGCTGCTTATTTTATTTTTCAATAAGGCACCCTGTGTCTTTGTGTATTTATCATAGTTGGAGTCATTACAACTTCTAATTTGAGAGTCCTACCCAATGGAATGTGTTTGGTTGGTAATGCCTTCAAGTTGGTCTTGATTCATGGGAATTACATGACAACTCCATGAAGTTTTCTCGGCAACAGCTTTGGATATTGGGTTTTTCTAGGGTTTTTTTCTAGGGTTGAGAGGGAGTGACTGGCTCAAAATCACTCAGATGACTTTCACATCTAAGACAGAATGAAAAATCATAGCCTCCTGGCTTTTAGTCTAGTGCCTTAACCCCTACAGCAACTGATTTCATGCAACAATATATAATATCATTTAAATATACTTAAGCAACTTTGTCCCATCAGTACTCATTATAAAATGTATTCTGGCAACAAAATAAATCATGTCCTGCACCATTTTTGGATTGTAAGAATCTGGCTATGCACACAATGACAAAAAAGGAACTTTTGCCGTCTAGTGCTTGATTGGATTTTTACTGTCAAAAGGTGGTACTTGAACACTGAGGAGCAATCTTTTTCAGGCCAAGGTTCGCATGCCAGGATACCACACTTCCAACAATTAGCATTGCAGAAGTGTGTGAGAAAAGGACAAAAACAATGATTGATTTTACTGATGTTTAATATCATTGAAATAAATTAAATATCATTGACACTATTTAATTACTACCTTCAGTTACAATAAATTTTAATTCTGGTGAAGTTTTGGTAGGTTCTCGGAGTTACATTTCAAAACTTTTGAGCTTATACGGCCCTAGATCCTTCAGCTGTCACCAGAACCAGGCTGCCAAGATAGTCCATAGGTGACAGCCAAGAATTATATTATTGTGTTTCTTCCAGATTTTTGTAGCCCAGCCCTGTTACTGTTGTATATGAATGAGCATTAATACTGTTTGTTCTTCTATAAGGCTGATCATACACTTTTTGTAGCTTGTTCATTATAGCTTAACTGCAGAGACACTATAGTTGTCTGCTCCAGGGGCTCTAATGGACAGAAATTATGCCACTTTGCTCTATCTGGTATCTCCCTAAGTGAACAGTATTCCAGTTCAGGGGTAGCCAACACAATATGTCCATCCCAGAGAGTCTAGATCCACAAATTACACTGAGCCAGAGTTGCAGTAATATCCCCAGCAAGCCACAGTGAGGCCAAAATGGAGCACATAGAAACACAATAATGTTATTGAAATGCCACCTTTAGGTATTTGTTTCCTGGCATTTGATAGCATGAATCACTACATTTATTGATGATACATGACTTTTTGCCTTTCTCCCCCTCCCCCAGTGAAGGCCAATTGGGGTATGCAGATTTCCTTGGAAAAGGGCCACACTTGGCCTTTGAGGGAGTGGGCTTAAATGTAATGCATGGGACCAGAATGAGATGAAACTGGATTTCATTTTAATTCAAATTAATATTATTACATTCCAGTTCTATATTTTTTTTGTTACCTAGCAGAAAAAATTATGATTTGATGACAACTTTTGGAGGTCTTAAGAGCAGCACCTAAAGCATTCCTCTTTTTTCTATTTAACAATTGTTTTTGTGCCTTTGAGTTAATGTTGACTCCTGGTGACTGATCAAATCTGTGCAGTTTGCTTAGCAAGATTAGTTTTCAAAAGTGATTTGCCACTGCCTCCTTCATGAGAAAGATACCAACATCAAAATAACTTTTTTTACCTCAAGTAGACCATCCTTTATGATAGGGCTGGGTGGTCTGTTCAAGCCTATGGTTGAAAACATCCTGTTCATTAACATGATTTAAATATGATTTATTAAGAAAGTATAGGTTTGTAGAATGTGCTAGGCCATAAACCATGACTGGATTCATGACACATTAAGCCAAAATCAAGCAAACCAAATTTTATATCAACACGAGATATAAATTTAGCCTACGTCTATAGCTGGATTCATGCATTGGAATATTATGGTTTGTTTGTAGAGCACATGGTAGTGCAAGTGGTTAAGATGCTGGGCTTGTTGGTTGAAAGGTTGGCAGCTCAGGTTTGAGACTCAAGAGCCACCACATAATGGGGTTAGCTCCAATTGTCTGCCTAGCTCCTGCCAACCTAGCAGCTTGAAAGCATGTAAAAATGCAAGTAGATAAATAGATACCACCTTCGATGGGAAGGTAACAGCGTCTGTGTACCTCAGGGTATAGTTATGCTGGCTACATGACCATGGAAGCATCTTTGGACAAACACTGGCTTTTTAGCTAGGAAAAGGAGATGAGCACCACCCCCTAGAGTTGGCGACAACTGGTAGGGGAAACCTTTACTTTTTTAAAAATCTTTTTTAACATGGTTTGTTTAGATTTGGTTACCATGGCATGCAACTCCAGCCATAATGGAAAATATAGTTAGCATTTCTAAATGAAATTGCTATACCTTGTTCAGTGCAGTGTTTAGTGTGCAGACTGAGGCACTACGACTTTTACATGACTGAATTTTCAACTAAGCTATAAAATTGAAAAAGTATGAAGCACAATCAGCATTTCTTAATGATTGCAAAATGTAAACAGGCCTCTATTGATGTCATGCAAAATGTAAATGGCCCCTATTGATGTCATGACATCAACAAACAAAGTGATCTAGAATAGAACAGTGTTTGTCTGAAGATGAGCTGGCATGTTTTTCCCAGTGAATAGATCTGATCACTCAGAAGGCTGCACCTCAAATGGACTAAATGGTCACACATCAAAAGGCAATGTGAGAAGTGAGGCTAATATCAGCATCTACAGAAGTGAGGAACTCTAGCCCATGCTGTCTAATTGGGAAAAGGGTAAAATTAACAAAGGTATCACAAGTTCAGTTACATCATGCCGTGAGCCCAACCCAACTGAACACACATGGAAGACACTAGAGAATACTGAATTATTAGAACCAACTGTCTTGATGAATTGATACAGTGATAGAAAACACTGAAAAATAGATCTGGTGCTATTCTAGCGCAATGGAGGAGTAATGTAATTGGCTACATTCAGGCAAAGTGTTTAACTTGGTTTTGATCTAACTTGCTTTCTGGGTTTACAGAGTACAATGAATCATAATACTAAATAAGATGAGTTGGATTTTGTGGTTAAAGAAAATATAATTAAGTTCCATGTTATGGAATGCAGCCACAGAGAAGAATGGGATGCCACAGGTAATGCTGGTGATCACAGGGATTACCCATTGATTGTTGTTAACATTCTTTGAAAGAGAGGATCAACATGCAGGCAACACAGGAGATCACTTTATTTAAATGTCAAATGGTGTTAAGACAGACCAGTATTCCCAGAAGAAACATGTTGCACAGCTTAGCACAGCAGCTCAGCAGAGACAGATGACTTGGTGAAGAGTCCCATACTTTGCTTGAATAGTTTATTTTTATTTTGCTTTAAAAGCTTCTTTTTTGGGGAGTTTTACCCCCTTTCTTTTACCACTAGTATAAACAGTCTGTGTTGGAAACAGTCCAGATGGCAGTAGTTTCCTTGTGATTGTTTCTGCAGTTATGTACAATATCTGGAATTCTTTTATTTCATTTTGTTTACATCAGATATAAAAGAAATTGCAGGTTTACAAAGAACAGTTTTCAAGAAAGAAGGAGATCATATCAAATAATAAACAAAAAGCAAGAGAGAGAACGAAACAAGAGATAAGAGCATAGAAACTGGGACCATAAATTTTCTGAGAAATTTAAAAAGTGGTATAAAACCCCTAGAAGGAATACCATGCAGTTAAGAAATACTAACTCTGCCAATACACAACTCTCCTAAACAGGATTTTTTAACTTTTTTATTTTTAAAAAATGCATTTTAATTAGAAAAAAAGCTAAGATTGTTAAGATTTGAGCCTCCAGTCAGCAGTAGCTAGTGAGCCAAGGAGACCCTAAACTTTGGTGCTATCCCAGCTTCACCTCAAGCCAAGATCTTCATGATCTGGCAAGAGCAGAAGAGTGACATGTCTTTGGCAGGGAAGGGGAGCTACGTTTTCTGATGGATTGATGAATTAGTGCAAATATCATTATTCCAGCAGCTTCCTCCTAGCTTTCTGTGGGATTGAGCTCCCCAACTACTTAGCACCAATGCTCCTAGATAGGAGCCACTAGGAACCATCCAGCTTTGCCCTTTGAAGTTTCATGATCAAATGGATGAAATTCCCAGATCCCCATATTTAAATTTATTTGCAATAAGTGGAAATGAAGTTAGGATAGCATTGAGTCTGGCCTCTTTTTTCCTTCCTTTTAACATTGCATTTGAATTAGTACTCAAGACATCTAGCTCCACTCTTTGTTCCGTTGATCCCAATGCTCTTCAACCAGTGGTCTCTCTGGGCTGGTGCTGTCTCTCTTCCGCTCAGACTAAATAAGGGGTGGTGGGATCTGGAGAAGGGACATACAAAGCTAAAACCAAGTTGCAGAAGAGAAATAGTTTTGCTGTATTGCTGAACACAAATCGTGTTATATTGCTCAGCACAAATGCTAATCATTAGCTTAGCAAGATCATTTGCTTGGTCTGTGTAAAGGTATCACTTCCAATCTTCAACAACTAATAAAAGACTCAGAAGGATCCCAGGAACACACAAGGAAGGATCTCCCTTTTAAACCTGGGAGATGTGTTGCTGTCTTAAAAAAGTTAGAATAGATGATTGAAGGATCCATATAACAGTTTATCTTTTCAGCAGACTGAACTTGGATCATCTGTGATGACTATCTTGCCTGAAATTACAACTTCAAATAATTAATACAAATAATTCCTTCTTATTTTTCACTTTTGGGAAAACAGCATTTGGGGGCTATAACTAGAACTTGTCTATTAATTGTTGGCCAAGTTACTTATCCATGGAAAAACCCATAGAGAAAAACATAGCAGCTGTATACAATCTTTCACCTTACTCCCATCTCTTTCCTTGGGGTTTCTCCCACTTTTGAATGTCTACTTAATGTATCAGTGTTGTCCACTCCCTTTTGATGTGATCTGCACTATGATACTGTTTAACCATTTTGTAAATTAAAGTATATTCAGAATCACATTCTTAGCCCTAATAAAAAGCACAAGGACACAGAAAATGGGTCTTATTTGAAACCCTGTCTATAGGCTTACAGCAGCCCATAAGCATTATGTTCACTAGTTGCATTGAAGGGTATAAATACTTGGAAGGGAAAAACTATGGTCTGAACTGGCCTGTGATCTTCTCTAAGCTTATAAAATTTGGCATGCTTCATAAGAAGGAAGTCAGAAATTGTTACCAGGAGCACCCTCTTCCATCTTTGTGTAAAAAGATATTTTTAGATTCATCATATCTTCTAGAATAATGGTATCTTGCTCTGTCCATGTATTCATCGTTTTTGCAGGACTGCACTGTTTACTTTAGTGTGTTTATATGTACCCATGGCAAACGAATCCAAAGTTTTTTCAATTTTCTGAATTCACATGATGGTTCCCACTGAACAATAGTGGCCACAATGTATACTTTAAACAAAAATGAAGCTGGCTACTTGTTGGTCATGTGAACACAATCATGTGAATGCATAAATTAATTACCCTTGAAACTAACTCTAAAGATTTACCTGATCTGAAAGATTGACAGCAAACTGTCTGCCATTTTGCTTCTGGGCTCAATTCAACATATTGTCTTGCATTTAATTTTAAAGCCTTACATGACCTGGGATGCTTTTATCTTATGGATAATCTCCCTTTGAATGACCCTGCTTGCTATTTCATTTTTACTCAGCAGAACATACTGTTCATGGCATCTTTGGGGGCTTTAAAATAATGGCCTGATATGCATTAAAATGGAATCAGATTTATAAAATGTACCTTTTTCATTGGGGTTTGTACTGAAACATTTTAATAACTTGCTTGTTAGACAGATGATTAGAATTGTTCACAAACTGGAGAAATATTTAAACAATATATAACAAATATATCCTGATTTCTAAGACTTAAATAATCAAAACAGCATTTTTTACTTGAATTAGATAGGGAACAAAGATTTGTATGGTGCAAGTCCATTCTCCTTTTCTTTCATATTAAGGATTAGAGATCACTAAGTCCTGACTTGAAGATTATTTGTGAGTAGGCCTGGTAGAATTGTATATCTAGTATCTTTGTTTATAAGCATCAAAGAGACTTCAATATCACTGGAAACTACTGGTAGTGTCTACTGTTGTTGACAAAGAAAGTTCAAATATTCAAAATATAAGTACGTGCCATATTTTTAAAGTAATAAACCAATCTTGATACTACTTTGCCCAGATTACTGTTTGCCACTCAAACACAGCAGACTTTCATTGTGCCTGAAAAAAAATGCATGAAATTTCATGGTAACATCCCTATTTTCCTGAGTGATGAAAATATTTTTACTTTCGTATAAATGGAATTGTAATGATCTGACTAACAAACAAAGTAAGAAACTGATTAAATGTGAATTTTATATTGCTATTTTTCTTTACTAGCTATGGGGCAAATTAGATTTCTTTACTAAACCTAAGATCAAACTCAGCACTACTGAATTAACTGTTTCAACTATTTTTATACTTCAAGTGTGCAAATCAGTAACTCTCTAAAAGAGACACTAATTCTATCTTCATGTATCGTTGCCTGAACAGTTCTCAATATTAGTAACACATTGCTCTTTTAAATAAAATGCCCTAGACTGTAAAGTATTCCACTGAACAATTGCCTAAATATATAAGGCACAAAATAGAATGTATGGAAATTGAAAACCCTTGATTAATAACACTATATGGTATCTGTATTAAATTGTTTCTGAAATTCTTTAATTCCAGTAAGAAATTCTAGTCTTCCTCTGTGCACCCCAATTCTCAGTTCTAATGCTGAGATCAAATCTTCCCACTTCATTCCACTTAATCTGGGACTTAATCAGAATTTACTTTGTATCTTGGGATCCCATTATAATAGCACTAGACCAGAGAGATTAGTTGAGAAGAGGCTATTAAGCTTTTTCATCTTGTTTTCATTAACTTTATTCCAGGGAACCCTGCCAACTTTGTGAAAAGAGTGAGCTAATGCAGAGAAAACAACACAAGAAATATGAAAGGCCAGGTTCCTGTGGAAGAAGGCATTTTAAAATTTTGCTTATGTCTTCTTTCACTGGCCCATAGAGTCTGTTGGGAGGTGTACACTGTACAGTCAGAAATGAGTCAGCAAATCACAGTTACTCACATATTTTTTCAAAAAGCCAAACAAATAAAAGAACCCAGAATGGTGTTTCATAGACACTGGACTCAGCTCCCAAGGCTGATTCCTCAAATTCATTCAGGCCATTCAGTTATAGGTTATTTACAACATATTCTTATCCGACAAGAATTAAGGAAAAAAAGGCAAATGAGGAACCTTTATGTCAAACCTAGCACAAAGTTCAATATTTTGTATGTCACTGTGCAAAATAGCCCCAGTGCAACAGGGGCTTGAGATTGCTTGAGATTAGTGAGTGGTACTCAGCAAGAAGATTTCCAAGAAGATAAGAAAAAAGAACATGAAGATAAATAGGGAGAAGGGGAAAGCACCAAAGAGAGCAGAAGACTAGAAAATATCTCTATGTGGCTGGTTTCACAATTTATGTGGGTCCATTAAAGCACCTTAAGCACATTTACTTGAAAATATAAGTGTTGTTTAACTTATATCTGAGTAAACATAAAATGAGGATGCAAAGAAGGGCCTCCAAGTGGTTGACTGGAGAACCACATTATTAGAGGTACTTTGTGTTTGTGATTTATGAGTCTCCTACATAGCCATCTCTTACTTTTAAGACATGACAGTGACAGTACATTTGAAAAATGACATGATGATGAAAAACTTGACATGAAGAAGGAAACATTTTATCTTTACTTTGTAGTACTGCTTCAGTTAAAAGTGGATTTAGTAAATGAGAAGTCACAAACTGAAAGGGGAAATTCCAATTGCAATTCCAGTCTATGAAGGTTGTGATACAAGTCAGTACGTATTTGCATCACAAGTAGTTACCCTTTCATCTTTTTTAAAAAGTCAGTGAACTTCTTTCAAGTTATTGCTTTTTTGGGGAGGATTAAATAGGACTTTAAGCATTAAAGAAATTAGCTCCAGGTGTAACTGACAAGAACCATCATTAGGATTGTAACTGCAGGCAGAGTTAGACAGCTGAGTCTCTCTGTTGCTAAAGAAGGAAATATAAAATAGAAACATTAACAAATTATGAGGTCTATAAAGATCCATCTGCCTGCTATTCCCATCTCCAACTAATCAGATTGGAGAAATTGTAGGAATATGGTGGTTCTGGAAAATGACCCACCAGAAAAAGCAGCTCTAGAAAAACTTGGACTGCCTGCTAAATGTCTGAACAGATCACACTGTAAGATGTTTCACTTCTCTTGTACATTAGGTAAGGATCCTGCAGGCAAATTTTATATTTCCAACTCTTAAAACCAGTTAAAGCCAAGTTTGGAAGTTTTGGAAAGCTGTAATTAATTCCCTCCATTAGCATACATTTGGCTGGAAAGGAAAATGAAGGAACACAAAATGAGCAAACATAATCTCTTGATCCTGTCACTAGCAAGTTGTATGGGTTTTGAGTAAGGAGGTTTCTCTGAGATAGAATACTCACATTCACATCAGCTGCACAGCAGAATTGTGCAGCTCTTACATAAGTTTAAAATCATTGGCAAGATCTGCTACATATATAGCACCTATGCTGTTGCAGAAGATTAAACCAGGGCATTAAAGATCCAGTCTGATTAGATTTACATTTTCTATGCAACAGCTTGCTTTAAATCAGCCAGTGTGTATCTTTTGTCATAACCTAAATCTATTATATCATCTATTGATTCCAAAGCAAATTAGTATCTCCAAAGCATCAGTTACATAAAACAAGATATATACATATGTATAATTATATGTATACAAAGATAAATGAGCACCTTGGATTTGCATGAGATAATCAGTCATAAACTCCCACCATGGTGATAGATAATCCACCTATGAAAAAGCAATGGTTACAGAAATATCTGAACGATAGAGTTGCTCTGCAGCTGGCAATGGAAAGTGAGGGGAAATACATTACACCACATTTTTCTAACCAAAAGGCCTTTTGAGTTTTAGGATTCCTTGATACAGTTTTTAGATAGCAACACTGAATTCTTCAGCTGATGCAATGACTGGCAGCTACTATCACGTAAAGTTCTACTTCAAGAAATGATACACTGTCAATATTGATAAAGGTTGGGTGGTGCTTAGAAATTTTATAATGTCATCTGCAATCAGCCAATCAGGAAACATTTCTAGCACTTTAACTAGGAACTATAACTGGTTACAGAGCCTTGTTTTCAACTGTTTATCTGAGTATAGAAACAACTTGGACACATTAAAAAAACTTGAATTCATTGATCTGAATATAACTGCGTCTTGACTTGCATTTTACCAATTAATGAAGATCCACATATACACGTTTTCTATTATTTACCATGTGCTTAATGTCGTAGGATAACTTTAAATTCATAAGACCTGCAGTATTGTGATGTGTGTATTTAACTGTATTCAGCAAGATTGGAATCTAAACCACATTAAAGGAAATATTGAAGATTCAGAAGAATAATCCCCTCACAAAATATAAATGAAAAGAGGTATCTAGCATTAAAATGGGAATGGCATGGGACGAGGGGCCTTTCTATATTCATGTTTGAAAACTTTTCCCATAGATTGCTCTTAGCCACCATATTCATTTCAGGCTGCTCATGCAGAAAGACAGCCAAGCCAATGGAGAGAAGACTTACTGGATTTGAGTTATCAAACTAGAACTTTTGTTTTCCCTTCCTCCTTTTGGTTACTATTTTAGATGGCTACCTCTGTTGAAAAACCCAATCATCTAGACAAATGGCTCCTAATCTTTTGAAGGTCAGGTTAAATATTTTTATGGTTAATCATGAAATTTTGATTGGGCCAGTCCTCAGTAGAATATGATGCTTCTCTCCTACTATCTTTGAAAAGCAATTGTCTTTAGCTTTAGCTTCCAAAATGGCAACATCTTCTTTGCCTGCACATGTGTTAGAATGCAACTTTCATTACCTCCTACTGCTGACTGAAAGTTATGGTCCAAATATCTCATGGACACCAACTTGGGAAAGGCTGCTCCAGTTTGTAAACACTGCTCTGGGCAGAGATATATTGGTTAGACAAATTGAAATAAAACTCCTTTGGGTGACATTGCTTATTCCAGAAAAAGGAGGAATTCCATTTCTTAACAAAAACCTTTGTCCTCAGAAGTGGAGCTAGTGTTTGGCTAGGACTTAGGTTGTCCAATATAAAGTAGTTGGGCAAGCAGGCAGGGATAGGAGAGTAATTTTGTTCATTAGGTTTAGGTGTTTCAGGATGAAAGGCAGCTACTGAATTGATTCTAAGCAAAATAGTCAACAGATTAGGCATTGGATGTTACCCTGCCTAACTTCTCTGGGCTCTTTGTGCTGAACATGAAATATCCCACTGTTGGGTCTGGCCTAATTTACAAGATTACCTCAGACTTCTTTTAGTAGTCAGAAAAGAGCAAGATGTGTTAATCTGTGGGTAGATTCTCTTCCCTTGAAATGATAATATTAAGGCAGTTTCAGGGCCATGAGCAACTTCACAGCCGTTATTCAAGGCGAATTTTTGCTCAGATAATCACAATTTCAAAACAGCACAACTCCATCTGATAGCAGAAGAGCTTTTCCATATAAAGAAGACTGATTGGTCTCAACTATCGATCCTTCTGGCATCTTTCTTACCCTCCTTTTGCAGATGGATAACTTCCAGTTCATAATTTATAACTTCCTTGATTTCTAATCTACTCCATCCCACCCCTATTCATGTAAAAAGAGTGATGAATTCATGTTACAAATGGACGCATCACAAAGAGGACTTCCTCAATCACTGCTACAACAAAGACTGATAGTTCTAGATTGTAAAGTGGATAGTTCCACTTTACAAAATACATTCAGCTTGAAGCAAATAGGAGACAGGGAGAACTCAACAAGTAACAGTGTCGCATTTATGAGAGGCAATCACTACTGTCTCCTGGAAATCCTTGTAATCTGTTAATACAGCTTTCTTCCACTACTGCCACACAGGTGTCGTGAGCTATAACTCTCAAGCCAGGCAAATTGTAATGAATCTTGGAGAAACAAGTTTGCACAATTATCTAAGTTTTTTGATCAAGACCACTTTCTATCCTGCTAGGTTGTTTACAGTTAAAGTTTATATTAAGCAGATGAGAGGTACAAAAAGGCTCCACTGATGAGAATAACAGAAAAAGTGGGGAAAGCATACTTGTTATACCATTCTATTATTCATTTTATTTCTTACCCTTTGCTCAGGGAAAACAGTGCAAAATTCAATCCTTGAATTACCAATATTATTATTTGTAATTAATTTTCACCTAGCGGTGTTCTTGGCAAGCATTCATGAATTCAAAATGCAAACCCTTATATCTTACATGCTTGCCTCCTGCCTGCTGAAGTAAGAAGTTAACGCAGTATTGCAAAGGGAGGTGAGGCTGTAAGACATACTTTGACAGGTCTTCTGTCCCTACTTATTGGCATGTGACAACATCTGGAGCTTGTGCTCTTTATAATGATTACCAATTATCTTTTACTTACATCTGATATGATTTTTTTCTCAAATTCTGAGTTCCTAACCATGCCTAAGAAGGGAGAAATTGTTAAACAAAAATAGGATGGGGGTCCTAAAGGAACAACCCATGTTCCAAAGCAGCCCTGTGAAAACTAAGTATCCTCAATGGCCATAGAACAATGAGGTAAAGTGAGGAAGGAATTGTGTATTCTAGAATAGAATTTGGATGGTTATTTTATTTTATTTATAAAATTTATATACTATCCAGTTATCTGACACAATAAATAGAAATGGACCCTCCTCTGCAATTTTTAAAGTACGTCCTGCTTTGTTGTTATTATATTGCAATTATATAGGAAGAAAATAAACCAGCATTGATTTCACAAGGTTCCTTTATGGCAAAATCATGGAGGAAAAAGACACTATATACATTCTACATAGGGACTAGCGCAAGTGCAAAACCTAGCATATTAAAAGAATGTTCTTACTTCCTAAAAACACATTTTTAAAAAGAGAAAATACTGAAAATCTGGGCAGTATCACCTGATGCTCAGAACTATATAAGACCAAAGGGATTTGGCACAATCTATCTATCTACAGTTCTTGGGAATGATTTGCCAATATAAAAGAAACCCAATAAGTTCCACCATTAGGGAAAGCTTGAGGCAGTGATAGGAACCATGAGAGGATAATATAGTAACACAATGGCATCTGCAGTGGAGGGGATGATGACTAAATAAGCATCATACCATCATGCCTTTTTGTAAATATATTGTGAAGCCTCACGCATAAATTAAAGGGATAGAGTTTGCATCAAAATGGCACAATGTTCATTTAGCTGGTGTGAAAAAAGTACTGTTGCAGATGCCTCTGGGTTAGTATATTCTACTACCAACTTTTTAAACCATGGAAGAGAAAATTATATAAGAACTGAGTTTACATTTTAAGAAATTTGACACTTTTTAGTTGTCCCCTCTCACCTGTTCTTCTGGAATAAGGACTAAACAGATGTAATGCTTATATTAAATCATGGTTTGGGATTATTTGGGATCTGTTTCATTAATGAGGCACTCTACCATGAAATCAAAGTGATGCTGAACTGCCTCAAGAAATCATTGTGCTCTGATTTCAGAGTGTTCTGCATGCACAGAAGATCTATTCGATAAAGTGAAACAGCCACTCTCCTTGCTCAAAAATGGGGAACTGTGGTATTCTGTGGTTTTGCATTGAAGGGCTGCTTTATTCAAGCTTTCAATGAAGTATCTCTTTATATGTCCATATGGCACTATTGAAAAAACAGAAATGTGCAGAACCTAATCATTAAGTCTTCTTACCACAAAAGCTAAAATTCAAACTTTTATCTTAATCAAAGCTAAAGGTTACAAAACCGTATGGTTGTGGAGTGCACTGACCCTTCCTACAATCTAACTTCTTCTGACTAGAAGGTGGTAAACCTGTCTCAAAAGTCATCAGTAGAGCATTTATAGAACATGAGAAGTTGAGCTCCTGGCTTCACATTTATAATTTCAATTTCGAATGTAGTTGCTAATCAGAGCTCCAGAATTCAGTCTCATTTGTAAAAATGGTTACTCCCATAAAACACACATCAATAGAAACTGTGCTGACATTTTCTTGAGACAAATTTGTAATCAGAAGGTTTATATAGCTAGTCTAAATAGCTCCTTAAGCATATTATGAATCCTGTTTTTTTTTCTTCATATAAGAGCCAACTTTGTTATCCCAAACTTAATGGCTGATAAAGATCAACGATAAAGTTGATTTGAGTTACAATCAATACCATCAAGTTTGGGGAAGATTTGTGTATTGATGGATACTTGTTTGGCAAATCATGTAAATGACATCCAAGGCTGAATGTTAAATGTATATATTCAGCCTCAGTTAAACTATTACTTTTCAAATGTATTTTTTTTCCAAGTTTCGTAACCTCAGCCAGCATTCTGTGCTGATTGGAGATTAGTGGAGTTGAGTTCCAGCACATCTGAATGGCAACAGGCTTCCGTAAAAAGGATCTATTACCCTGTTTCCCCAAATAAAGTGAGAGAATGAGTGGAAGAAAAGAGATTTGCAAGCACAGTGGTAAACAGTATAGAAATGGGGAAAAAATGATGCTGTTACTGTCCAGTAGGGGATGCACCACAGTGATTCATTCTCCCATTCTCCCCTTGATCAGTTTCCTGACCTCTTGTGCTTTTCAGAAAGGAATGATATGGAATGGCACAAGAAGGGGAGTCTACATGCAAATTGTGCATAGGTTGTGCTGCTGATTCAACTCTGTGCATCTGATGCAAGCTGCAAGGATCCAGAAAGTGGATTTAAGTTACTGGAAGTCATCCAGTCAGCACCAATTTTAGTTGGAGGGATTGTGGAAATGGAATTTACAGAGAGATAAAACAAGAAAAAGTAAACTGAATCAGAAAACATTATTAACACCTGTGGAACCAAAGGCAGATGATTAAACACAGAACATAATTCCTAGAACTAAAGAACAGATGGAATGGCCCAGACTAACAAATAAAATAAAATGGAGGAGGAAAAAGTGTTTATTGGGATTTGAAAGTAAAAAAAAAGTTCATGCAAATTAAATAAGGAGGGTACAAAGACAAGTGTTAACGTAGTCTTTGCCTACATCGGTTGTGGCAGGAAAGTTGATGGGCAGCAACCACACAAAATGGCTTCCACTCTCATGCTTTCTAGGGTTTGCTTTTCTTTATTTTATACAAAGATCCTCATTTTAGGGTACCATAAACTTGGCTACTGCTCTGCTTGTTAGTACTGCCCTGCAGAAATATAGAGGCCAGCTTTGTGTGGCTATCTTCAGCCTTACACAAGAACATTTATGTTGGAAACATTGGATGCGAGGGACTTCTTGATGATTCCCAATCATATTGTAAAACCAGGAATTTATGACAGAGGCAGAAAGCCCAAGAATAAAACCCACCGTTCTCTTACCACCAGAGTTATTGGGAAGTGGAGGGAGAGCAGAATCTTGCAAAGGAGATCAAACTGTCTCCTCTTTCACTGTTCACCTGCACTAATCCCAAAGGAAGTGATGGGCATCTCCCTGCCAATCTGTGGTGTTTATTCCAGACCACAGGTTCCAGAGAAAAAAGAAAGAAGACCTAGGAGTGAAGACAGTCAAGATTGGCTCATTCCAGGCTCCATTCCATCCCAATCCAGTTATTTTTAGAGTGCAGACTGCACATTGGGGTCCATCGTTTCTTGGTCTGGAGACTCAATGTAGTTGGCTGCTTCCTGGAGTTTCAGCAACATTGCCATCTGTACAGGGGATGAAGAAAGCTTGATAAGTAGTACTTACACATTCCACCTTTTTCCTGCTTGATGCCTCTCCGTGTATTGGGACTCCCATTTCTTTACAACATTGGTTGAGAATTATAGGAAGCAATGTTCCTGTACGTTGGAAAGGCAGCAGAAGTCAATTAGAATGATGTAGATGTAACTCAGTAGATGTACTTTAGGCTGAGAACAAACTGCTACAATGAGTATATGGGGTACCAAGACTCCCACACAGAAAAAATGGAACAACTGATTTCAAGTCATATGTTTTAGATAAGAAAAAGGAACGTATAGTTTTACAAAGAGGAACTCAAAGATACTTTACACACAGGTTTTTGCATAAAGTAAGTTTACTTTTCACAACTCCTAATCTTATTTACAATTATATGCACAATTATACCATGTTTCTGATATTTTATTTTTATTCAGGTAAAAACACTTATTATAAGACCTTGAACCTCAAAGGGATGTGAAATGGGGCTAGCTCAGCTTTGCAATCTCACTAATAGTTTTTCTGGGGTTAAGATAAGAGCAAATGTGATCAGACTGACTAAAACAAAAGACACATCCAGAATTTGAGATTCCTTCTAATATCACTGTACCTATACTATTCTTTTTTAAAATCCTTTTTATAGGAGCCATTACCACAATTGTTTGCTAAGATCAATTTCTGTTGTTAGATCAACAAAATAATATATGTGGTGGTGTTTGCTTCTGCTCTGTAAAATCCATAATTCATCCATGATCATATACATAATTATTCCATGCAACTTCCTCTGTTGGTATATGGTGCAAACTTCTTTCTTTGGCTTACACTTCTATGCCACCCTGTGGCCATATCATGATAATGCCACTCAGCATAGTCATTTAGGCTTTTCTCTCTTTGAAGGTCATTAAGCTTTATGAAGATGTCAACAATGCAATCTTGACTATATGGCAGAGCATAGTAGAGGTTTGCTCTTTCTCATGTGAACACACTAGCCCTAACATGCTAACTTGTACATTCAGTCCATTCTCCAGTGATATTTCAGATATAAGAGATGAGGGAAAACAGGGGTTCTGATACATAGAAGGGCATAATGGGGAAACAGCCACTGCTACAGCATTACAATTGCCTCCAGTCATAGAGCAATTAAGCTAACAAATTAGCAAAGGCTCTCAGTTTGACATAATGAAAATGGATGGAGAGAAATTAACTTTTCTATTCCTATAAGCTATGGGCTTTTTGTAAAAAAATAAAAGACCTTTCTGTTATTGACAAGAACTGGAACAAGAACATGATTCTGAGCTTACAATTTAATTCTCTTAATCAGTAGCAACTATTCTCAACTGCAGGCTGAAGACTTACCAAGGGATCTGATTCCAGAGAATTCGGTGTAGAATCCTTGCCACTCCGTTCCTCTGGGGGAGACACTATACTGTGAGGCCCCACACTGGGTGGGGGAAGATGATATAATTTTGACTGATCTTGCTGGGCTGATGGCCAAGGCAATGTGTCTCTCACCCACTCCACAGGGTCCTCCCAAGCAGCCTTCTGCCCATGTACCTGCAATACAGAAGGGTGAGAAAGAATACTGACACTTGCTAGCAACAAGTAACATACACATGTACCTGTCTCTCTTCCACTTCCTTCACTGAGGGGCGGAGTGGTACTTAGAACATATTCAAGGCAATGGAGAATAAGATTAGAAGGAACAGCTTTTCTGCAAGATTTCGTGGATACTTCAGAGTAAAAGAAAATAGCAAACTGTAGCTGAGTAACTTATTATTGGTGCACATTAGTGCAGGCGACAGCCTCAACAATCACTGTTTTTTCTAGAAGAGATGAGGATGTGGGGAAAATTACCTTGATCCCATCCTTTGCTCCTTCCTGAAGATAGGGAATAATTGAATTATTCCATAAGTCAATAAACCAGGTTCGGAAATCCTCTATACCAATTGGGCATGACAGAAAGAAACAAGGACCTGGAAAAATAATGAGGGGAAGAAAATAAACTACTGGCCAGTGGAAGACTATCAGACCCATTTAACATTTTGGTCTTAAAGGGGATTACTGCAATATCACAAGAGTTATGGCTAAGAGGAGTCATTCTTTCCTCCTTTAAAAAGACATTCACTTCTAGTTCCTATGACCTCCAGGAAGCCACTATTTGGCATATAGGATTTGTCATTCAAATCCAGAATGTAGTAATTACAAGGTTTTTTGGCCCCCTGAATATTCCAAAGTAGCCTACAGTTAAATGGACAAGCTTATTCCTTAAAATGTGTTAAATTTACTATTTTCCAGCCCCACAAACATATCTTCAACAGTTATACTGAAAATAACTGTTAGTGAATGTTAAGTAATGAACATGACTATCGGAATATAGCAAATAAAACAGAATAACCCAGAAAACTTGTCTTTAAAACTAGAGTGACTCTAAGCATAGGTACATTGCTTTTCTCTCATCACTGATTGGGAGAAAACTCAGTTCATTTCAGGGAAATAAAATGAGAGACCAAAGCTTCCATGCAGTCTTAACCCCTCTTTTATTAATAGCCTGAAATAACATGCAACTTGATGGTCATATTTATTTCAGTTTCCTGGATGACAAGTTTAGGCCTACCGATGAGAAAGTCAGAAGTGCTATGCTTCTCCAAGAAGGTATGAAGGTGATACCAGAGCTTTGGTACCCAATCCAACACACGTAGCAGTTCTTCCCGGTTGGCATTAACATCACTGTCGGACTCAAGCAGCTTCCGACGTAGGTAACGCACCAGAAAGCCATTGGCTGGCTCCACATTATTGGAGAAAGTCAGCATCCTACAGAGTAATATGACATCTTGGTCATGACAAAAACTGGAAAGTACTGATCCCAAGCAAATGACCCCTTTCCATTGTGTTTTCTAGACTAAAATACTGAGTAAGAGAAACAATTTTACATCTTCCTCACCCCAGAGAATACTCCCAATATAAATAATTGGATTTGATAGAAGAGACGCTCTAAATAGTCATTTCTGTGGCAATTACCTGAAGCTGAGGTGGAGGCCATGATTTGGAGTCATCTTAACAGGCTGGTTAGTTGTCCCAATTATGTAAGGGCTGAAGGGGAAGAGAAAGAAAATTACATGTGCTGTATTTCCATTCTGGATGGGGGGAACATTCTTACTTACTCATTTACAGGATTTTTATGGCTGCCTATATGATATAATGACTCAGCAGTTCACAACATATTCAGAATTTTTTCATTGTGATCTTCTTTTAATACTTTCAACACAGCTGTTTTTTTGTTTTGTTTTTTGATGCCTTTGAGACAATGTTGACTCCTGGTGACTGCCTGGACAAATTTCTGCAGTTTTCTTAACAAGATTTTGGAAGTGGTTTGCCACTTCTTCTTTCTTAGACTGAGACAGAGTGACTGGTCCCAGTGGGCTTTGTGCCTAAAGCAGGACTACAAAGTCTCCTGGTTTCTAGCCTAAACTGAACCAAACTGGCTCTGGAGCTGGTTTATTCTCTGCCTTGCACTCTTAGCTATGATTGGATCCTGGCCTCTGCACAAGATAAAAAAACAAACATACTTTCTCCAGAGGAACTGAAAAGGAAGAGTGCTAAGAAGAACTGAAATTATTTTAATAATTATATGAGGCACTGGTAGAGGAAGTCACCTTATATTAAGAATCTTAGATAAATTACATTAATTTTTTTGAATAAGAATTGCCTACAAAGGCAGGATATTAACTTTTAAATATGTTAACTATAAAACAGCACTTGAATGGCCCAATCCATAATAAGGATTCTTCTGATTTGTCGTATTAGGACTATACCTTTTTCCAACAGAAATACTGAAAATAGCACAGCCACCCTTTTCTAATAGTTGTATGACATTTTATTGTACAGTTCTGGAGCACAATAAATTATATTCTCAATTATTTTGGTTACTAGATGTTTGCGACATTAGCTGATTTATCAATCAAGCCACAACCTGTTCCATTATCTTGAATAGGGAAGTTATAACCCCTTCTGCTTCTTCAGGAGACTAAAGCTGAACAAGTTTTCTTGTTTAATGCCATTCAAGAGAAAATGATGCCATATGCCTGAAATAATAGAGCAGCCATATCATTGCCAAAAACCTATCATTGTTCGCTACAGGATAGGCAAAGGGGAAAAAACCACAATTAATCATAATCTGTAGAATCTTGTAATTTACAAAGCTTATAGGGCAGGATCTCTATTCTGGTATCTATACATTTAATACCAATATGTATCTTGCTTTCTCACCATTTGTGATACTTGCAGGTAAGTGCTCCATTGACAAGCTCACTGATGGAGCCAGGCTCACTGAGATCATCTAAGAGGATGACTAATGGAACATCAATCCCTGTTTCCCGATCAATCTGATTGGCTAGGTTGGAGAGGTAAAGCTGTAAATCCTGGTGAAAATAATGAAAGTAAAATGTTACTGTGTCAGTATAGAGATAATATTTAGAAACACCACAGTCCATAAATTCAGGGACATCAGGAAAAGTACTCATACTAGGTAGTGGGCTTGGGACTGAGAACCACTAGTTAGGATTGTAGGTGAACACTGACAGAGGGCTAGAAGAACGGATTCATGAAATTAAGACTGCAGTCCTACACCCACACATCTCAGAGCAAGTTTCATTGAGCTGAAATCTAGAATTGCAGTGGAAAATGCAATAAATGATAAATTGCCTCAGATAAACTAACAGAAGGAACCTGTGACTAAGGAAGAAGACTATGTTCAGATCTGAGTTAAGGACTGGAGGTACTGCCCCTGTGACTATTCAGAAATAAAAGAATTGAGAATTTTCTACCTTGCATGATTGCTGGTGCATGTTGAAAGTATTAACAATTCCATCAGTAACCTCACGGCCTGAACGCTCCACCAGATACTCAGCCAGACGATTGGTTAGGTAGGTTTTGCCAGTTCCACTTGGTCCAGAGAGGATAAGGCGACGGTGTTTGAGTAGAAGGCTTATGTAGTGCTGCATCATTGGTTTGGGGATAAGTGTCTCAAAAACCAGGCTGTCCACACATTTTTCTTTCAAACCTATACCCAAGAATGTGGCTATTACAAGAAACTTTCAAACATCATATAGTAATCAGAATTTTGCATTACAATGGTCCCTCACATGCCAGAGCAGTTGGCTTCCTTTTTAAGAAATTTTCAGTTGCTTACTGAAGTTTCTTCCTAGCTGCAGTCAGGTGATCAGAAATATACATGCTGAAAAAGCCACATGCTTACCATGATTACTCCTCCTTTGAAAGGCACTTAAGTAATAATTTTTATATCAAATTGAGATGCTATTTGAAAAGGACTTTTGAGGAATGTATTCAGGTAATCCACCATCACTTGTTCAGATCCCCAGTTTGAGAAATACTACATTAAGTAATGACCTAAAGGAGTCTTAAATCTGAGACTAATTTCAATCTAATAGCAAAACCAGAGAGAATGCCTACTATAACATAAACAAGTACAATTCTTGCATTATTAATACAGCATAATACTACAGTGCTGCACTAATCACATCATCTATCATCATCTCATTCTGAAATCAGAAGTGCTTTCCAGAGGCTGTCTCGATCCTGTTGCTTTCTCCTCTCTGTAAGCCATTTGAAAATAAACAGTTAAGAACCAATAGAAAAAAAAGGACCTTTCAAAGTCACAGCAATGCTGGTTACACCTCGACGGAAAGGAGGCAATTCTGGTGGCTCCATGTCCAAAATTCTTTTAACATGGCTGATGCTGTAACCATAGACAGACTCAATGCTGAGTCCCAGAGTCAGAGCAGGATCCATCTTGGCAACATAATCCTGAACAAAAGACAGGAGGTTTTCCAATTAGTCAGACTCTCAAGCAGGATTTAACCCTATACTAGTTTGAATACTGTTTTTTAAAACTTTTTTATTCTACCTCTAAATTGTGGGAAGACAGTGAGGGAAGGAAGAATATGTGTGCTCCTTAGAAATAAGATCAGATATAAAGATAAATAATAACTGCCACTACAAATGGGACTTAAAAAACGAACCTGCCCTGAGCACTGTGTACTCTGTTCATTGACCCACTATGCTCTCTCCCCTGGTTTTTCAGTTCCCCTTGTCAGGCATTCAACATTCTGTGGCCACTCAGCATGCTCAGCATTCTCTGGGTTGTTTTAAGAATACATTATATTGTTTTGCTTTTTATTTATTAAAACTTTTTTTGCATTTTCCCCAAAAGTATCTTCCTGTTTTACTTGAATTGTGTGGATTTGGTTAAATAATGATCATTTAGATAAATTTTCCATGAATATGTGCAATAACTTCAATTGCAATGATAAAGACAGCACAAATGAACTGTCCTCCTTGGACTAATATGTGAATACATGATTTAAAGGTGTATAACTTGAAAATCTTCCTCATTTTCATGTATTCCTTGCATTATTCTTATAGTTATACAGAGAAAGATAAAATGATGAAATTAACTTCCTTACTCAAAGGATTAAAATATACAAAATACACACACACATCATACATACAATACACATACACCTATCCATCCATCCATCCTATATAAATGTTTATATAAACAAAACAGGAAAAAACAGAAAAAGAAGCATCCATAGGCTAAAGTGGCAAGTATTTAATGTTACTTCCCCTTAACACTTGAGCAATAGCAGTCATCCAGTTCCCATAAACCTAAATGGAATGGAACCCTAAGTACTGTCATTGCTAACACCTATATGTGTCCTACTATTTCTTGCCAAAATGACTGCTATGCAGGAAGGTCTATTACACCAGGTTTGTGCAAGATATACAATTTGAGCATTATATACATGTATAAATTCATTGGAAGCTTGCTAATAAGACTAACTTTCAATCACATCATCCCAGTCAAAATGCCAAAGATCACAGAATTTGACAGACATAAAATCATACTTTTGTATCAGCAAGGCCACTCTCAAAGGGAAATCAACAAACAAACTGAATATTCAAGATGTGGTATTCAAGTTTTTATAAAGAAATTTGAGGAATCAGGAGAGGTCAAGGACAAAAAAAAAGGACTGAAAGGCCAATGAAACTTTCAAATTCTGATGAGAAGTTCTTCAGAGTTTCTTTTTTGAGAGACTGGAAGAAGTCCAGTAAGCATCTGGCAGCTTCATCAGGTTGCCAAGTTGACTCTTCTACAGTCCAAAGAAGTTTGATCAGAATAGTCTTTGTGGAAGAATAGCTGCCAAGAAACCACTTTTGCAGAAGGAGAACACGGTGAAAAGGCTAAGATATGCTAAAGCTCACAAAGATTGGATTGAGAATCAGTGGAAAAGAATATTATAGAGTGATGAATCCCAGTTTGAAATTTTGTGTACATTTGTGTACATATTTCCTGTATTTTCTGTTTGAATCTTAATATAGAGACTGAATAATTATGGATGGTTATTAAAACTTTACGAGAAGAAAAAGGGGATGGTGGCCTAAGACTTTTGCACAGTACTGCATAAATATATATATAGAGAGAGAGAAAGAGAGAGAGATGGTGATAGTGATGCATGAAGCAACATTGCTTATCTTTAATAACTTATTTTTTCTCTCTCTGCTATTTCTCTCTACCTCTTTGCTCTGTTATTCTGAATTTTTTTAACTTAGCAATATAGAATATGGCCAGTAGGAAATGCTAAAAATTCTGTTCTTAAAGCTCAGGAAGAGGAGGTAACATAAGACAGAGATATTCATGCTTCAGTCCTAAATTCTGTCCTCTAGATGTCTGAAATAAAGTTTTGAAGATGGAAGTAAAACAAAAAGGTTCCTATCAATTAGCATCTTACCTTGAAGATCTGACAGACAGCTTCATCCATCATTTTCCAGTCCAATTTTCCACTCACTTTGCTACTTCCCAAATAGAACTCCTGCTGCTTCAAGTCCTGAAAGCCAAACCAAAGGTACAACATGACTGAGAAATTGAGAAAGCCTTTTGGATTAAAGGTGAAACGTCTTCTACTTAAAAAATCCAATCCAGATGCCTGTTTTT
>JANHZU010003322.1:112854-126124 GCA_032468055.1 Acrochordus granulatus
AAAATGGCCTTTTTCCTTGGTAATGTCTTTCCCAGGGGTCTTTCCTGGGTGGTTTGGAAATGTTTCTTATAATAACCTGCCTCTATGCTATGAGAGGGGCAGAAAAGATGGGCAGGAGGGGGACAGGCTGGATGGTGCCATGAAAGGAGGGCTGTGTGTGTGTGTGAGAGTGACAGGGAAAACGCAGGGTCAATCTTCCCTCACTCTGAGAAAAGTCCTGGCTGGCATGAGGAGACGAGAGGGAGGAGAGGAGGGGGAGGGTGATTGTTTGGAAGTAGAATCTAGAATCTGAATCTTGGGAGTTCTTTCTCTTGAACAACTTTCACTTAATTTATCCTTTTTACGCAGTGAGAGAGAAGAACCATTGGCTCAGTTATGAGATTTCCCATGCAAGCTTATTGTGCAATGCTTGTCTTGCAAGTTTTCATTTGTTAACCAAGTTAAATTTTATTAAAAATTTTGTTCGTCTTGTGGAACAATCGTTAACTGCGGTACTCTCAATCCAAGGTTCCACTGTACTCGAGATCCAGTTTGGTATCATGGTTAAGGCATTGGGCTCAAAACTAGGAGACCATGAGTTCTAGTCCCAGCTTAGGTACAAACTAGCTAGGTGGTCTAAGGCCAGTCACTTTCTCTCTGCCCTAGGAGACCACTTGTAAAAAACTTTGCAGAGAAAACTGCAGGAACTTGCCCAAGCAGACTCCAAGAATAACACGTAACTGAATGGAAAAAAATTACTCAGATGTAGTCATTGTTGCAATTGCAACATTTTTACTCAGAATAGCTTTTTTCATTCTGATGCCCTTGGATTTCAACTTCCTTAATCCCTCAACCATAATATTCAATTGCTGTGCTGTCTGGAAGATAATGGGAGATATAGTATGAAGAAAAGTTAGTAAGGTGATAGACTCCCAGAACAGAGGGCGTATATTCCAGAGGAGTAAGAGGAAACATAGTCTAGATATTATGTGTGAGAGAAAGAGGTGAAGACAGCCCTTCTCTAATAGTTTACAGGGTATACTATAGATCTGATTTGGGCATTTTATGGCCTACGGGCCACATGTGGTCCTTTGGCTGTCCCTGTTGGGTCAGTGTCGGGATTCTGGTGGGTGGAGGGCCAACTGACTGGGGGCAGCCCAAGTGGGATGAGGCTGCCACAGAGCACCTGCAGCAAGAGGTAGACTAGTAGGTGGCTTCTGGTCCAGGGCACTGGGTTGGCCACTGTGGGTGCAGGGAGGTGCAGGCAGCAGGAGCAACAGGACAATGGTGGGCATGCACTGCAGTATCCCCAAGTAGGTCTCTGCTCCACCTAGCTGCTCCCAAAGGTGCCAGTGGAGAGTCAAACACAGACAGTGAAAGAGGTGAGAGAAGCTCCCACTGGCAAGCTTGCTGCAGCCCCACCCTCGCTTCCTGGAGAGCAGATGTCCCCTTCAAAATAGCTAGTCTTTTCAGCCTCTGACTCTGGCCCTTCCTCCCTCCCTCCCTCCCTCCCCTCAGAATTAAGTTCAGCTTGTTGGTTCAGCCCTCCTCAACAGTCCAAAATTTTTATGTGGCCCCTTGGGAAAATTAATTGCCCATCCCTGCTATAGATGCAGATAGTAAAGTACTTAGTTTGGTAATATTTTGTCTATGAGTATGAAACAATAAAAGAACTTAGCTTGGAAGAATCTCCACATATCACTTTTGGTTTTGGACCTGACACATAATCTGAAACATCTGAAGAGCAACAAATCAGAGGTGGCTAGCTTACAAGTTCCTTATAGCCATAATATAACTGAATGTTTTACTGAGCTACAACTGTAGATTCATTCAAATATTTTTGGATTTCTTAATGCCTTCGAAATAGTCATGCAGTCTTGTCTGGACTCTGCAGACAAATAGAAAGCAAACAAAAAATATAACAATATAATTTCATTGCCAATCTCACCTGCCACTTTAAGGGACTGGGCTGTGTGAGTAATGGGGGAGGTCACTGCAACAGGTGGGGTCTTGCCCTTCTTCAAAGAGCCTGGGGCCCCCAAACTAACAGGCTTTTTCAGCTCCCCTCCTTTGGCAGGAGTTTCATCACAGCTTTCAGAACGTTCCCGTCGCCACTTGGAGGAACTGTGCTCCATTTTCAGGCTCCCACTGTCATAGTCCATCTTCTTCTGTGTCTTTTCCTCTGGTTCACCATACCAGTTCAGCCCACTCTCTGCCAATGACCGTTTCTCAGAATCTGTGCGTAACTGCAGGGAAGAAATTCATCATCTAGTTCAGAAATATTATGACTTGGTGGCAATTCCATAGACCCTCAATGCTATGTTTCGAACTAATCCACTTCATAGTGGACATGCCAAGGGTTAACCTAGAGAATTCCTACATTTAAAGCACATATTCCACTGCTTATACTATCAAAGCCTCCAAAGCCTTTCAAAGCACTGATCTGCAGAAGAAAGGTCTGCGAATCAAATCTTGTTTTGAAAGATATAGACCTCTCTTGCACTGAAGGAAAGAATTCAAAGCAAGCACTTAATATCTGCCAGATTTACATTCTTATTCATCACAATAGTCAACACAGCATATCACATAAATATAGACAGAATGGTTCTAGTGAAGTCAGTGTGGCCTAGATGATGTATGATTGATATAAATCTTACTGATTTTAATGAAATGACTGTAACTGTAATTAGATTTAGATACAATCCAATATTTTAAGAAAGATGTACAAACAAAAAATTAAATAAATTCCCCCATAATAAAATTATTTCACAAATCAAACTTTTACAAGGGCAGCTGTCTGTCACCAGTAAGAGAAATTAAAGTAAAAATGAATGCAAAACAAAAGAAATTTGAATTTGTAAATAAGCCAGGGAAACGGTTGGCATATAAATGGAAGAATAAAAAAGAGAAAAAAATGATATTAACATTACAAAATGGAAATACTATAATAAAAGATAATCTAAAGATGCAAAAAATATTTTATTAATGCTATTCTAAATTATATAAAAGAGAATAAATTCCCCTCACAAAGATAGGTGACTATTTGAAGAAACAAAATTTATCAAAGATACAGAAAAACAGACACAATTAACACTGTAACATGACCCATTACAGTAAGGCAAGTTTGTCAAGCTATAAGAAGGTCAAAATTGGGAAAATCATCTCCAAAATTTATATCTTCCAAAACTTTAAATAACATCCAGTTCAAATTGCAAAAGTTTTCTTTGCATCTAAAATATCAATTTGGCTTGTTTTTCATTATGTTGTTCCAAATATTTCAAAATATTCAATAGTTCTAATATTGTCTTTTGATTGTTTTTTTAGGTAAAAATCCACATTGATCCTCATGAATAAATTCTTGCAAAATTATTTTGAGTCTTTCATCTAAAATCATTGTAGTGTATTATTTTGAGTCTTTCATCTAAAAACATTGTAATGTTTTTGAACATCATCAATGTGTGGTCTACCTACCGCTATGGCAGAATTCCGGCGGGAAGCTGTGGGGGTGGAAGGCAGGGAATTGAGTGAAGAACTGGCATTGAATTCCTCTGAACTGAGATTGTCTGAGGCATCACTGAGGCCACTGCTGATGGAACTACTTTCATCCCAACTGAAAATCAGAGAAAAGTTAAATAATTATCAACATTTGACAAAGAGGTACTGCTAAGTAACCAAACTGATCTTCCCCACCCAATAAGTCCAGATCCAGGAAGAGAAACCAAGAAGTAACAACTATCAGTTGTAAAATAATACATTCATTTGCAAACAGAGTATTCAATCCTATTTCCTAAATTACAAAGCCAAAATAAAGTACTAAGATTGAACTATAACACGTTTAATTAAAAGTCACTCACATGAGCCAAACCTTAGTAATTAAATCCAAAGAAAAAGTTGTCAAAGACATTGAATATCTTAGAGCAAAGAATTCATGTTCTGGATCAGCTGTGTTCAACTTGTATTCTATATGTATTGGATTTCAGCTTCAATAATTCCCAACTATTCAATAATAGTACAATTCCATTGTACTATTAAATACTACAATGAGTTGGGATTATAGGAATTAGCCCAACACATATGGAAGGCATGACACTGGGGAAGGTTGTTCCAGACTATTTTATATTAATTGGACCAATGAATATAAAATATTCATTGGAATCACTTATATTCATTGGACCTTAACACTCTTACTAACTTTGCCAAGGTAGGCCACAGAGTGCAAAGAGGATTGAGAGTTCTGTCTAATGTCTATACATACCAATTAATTCTACTCTTTATAATACTTTATTGGCCAAGCAATAAACATTTAATGTATTATAAAATGTGAATTTCACATTCACACTTTATAATACTTCCTTTCTATTGACTGCACACTTACTAAATAATTAACATTGTTATGTATTATACTGTTGTCTTGCAAATATTGAGAGCTGCTGTAAAAGTAAAAATTCCTTGCAAATCTGACTATTGAAGATATTATTCTGTTGAGCTGTATTATGCCAACAAGGGCAAGAGAATTAACAGAGATTTAACTGTCTTGTCCAACTACTGGCATAAAGATGAAATCCTAGAATAGCTGTGCAAAAATTTTAGATTAATTTTACTTTCCCCTCTCCAACTACACAGTGGGTAGAAGAGGGGAAGAAAGAGGGTGAGGAATGAGTAAGTCTGTCCTAATTCTGTTGAGGCAGATGCCAATACTGTTCAGGCAAATGCAAAACTGGTATTGGCAATTTATTGGCAATGATAGTTTATGTAACATACAGTATGGCAGCTGGGAAGCCATTAAAGAGAGTCAGTTATTCCTGATTGACTAGGCATTTGTGTAATCAAAGAGGACTGAGCTATTTTCTCTGAGATAGCAGCCAACTGGTTCAGCTGTGTTATACAAATACTACTGAAGAGCTTTAGGTCAGGCAGAAATTCAGTAGATAAAGGATTGCCCATAACTGACTGCATCTATGCCCTGGGGAAAGCTGTAGCAGTAATCTGTAGTTCACTTAGCTGTTGCTATAAACATTGTGTCTCAAAATGTAAATAGACTTATGTGACCATGGTAGATATAGATGGAGGGGAGGAAATAGAGATAACTTTCAACAATTCATGGATTGTTCAGAATAAAATATCAAACAAACTCATCTGCTAAGAATTCAATCTTTCTCTTCAATCACAGATCCCAGCTATACAGACTCAATTTTGTCTTCTACAATTCTTTCCAAAGATGACAAGAAAATTAGTCCAAGAGCATCTGGAGAATTGTTGTAAAAAATTTGCTACAGAATTTGTCCTCAAGAAACAAAACATGTGATGGTGAGAGGACTAGCTGGAATAACATCATAGTCTCTTAGCAATTCCCTTAACATGGCACTTTTGTTTTATAAGAAAAATAATCTTATAATAAAAAGATTCTCCTTTCATAGACTTTTCTGTGGTTCTTTTACTAGTTATCAGACCATCACTGCTTCTGTTTGCTGACCTTGTTCCAGAACGGGGTTTCAGTCAGGGAAGTTGGCAAAACCCAGTCTTTTGATATCTGATGCAAACTGCACCACCTGGATCAACATGCAGATTACTGTTTCAGATTTCAGTTTCCCAAATCTTCCAGTGCAAAAATAGTATTAAATTGTGAATAAAATTGTGTGCATATATTATGCTTAGAAATGACTGAATGTATAAACTAGCTGTTTAAATAGTGTTGAAGACATAAACTGTTGTAAATTTTTAAAATCATAGATTGTTGTCAATATCTATGAAACAAATGTTTATTCGCACTGGAAGAGATAAAAACCAAGATCTGAATAAAGCTTAACTTTTTAATCTTTGTCTAAGCTATCCAATTGTAGTTCAAGATATTCATGCTTACTTGCAAGGATTATTCTACTCATCCTCAGATGGTACTTTGTCCCTCTTCCTCAGGGAACAAATAAGTCTTGTTCATGCATATGTTGCAATGAGTTACAGGACTAGGACTGAAGAGGTAGACACAGCAATAGATTTCATTTACTCTCTCTAGATTCTTATATCCTTTATAATGTATTTATAATGCATTTTGTTTTAATGGGCTTATTTTTATTTTATTTTAACTGTTTTTAATTGTTGTTTTTACTGTTGTTAGCTGCCGAGAATCTCTGGATTTTGGTGGCATATAAATTTAATAAATAAATAAATATTTTTATATATACTATAGCACATAGTGTTCTAGTAAGTATTAAATAATCTGGGGCAGATTCTGAGAATCTAAACCATCTGTAGTCCTTCTTTAATATAGATTCTCATGAAAAAAAATCCAAGGGATATCATCTTTAACCAGGACAAAGCCCTGAAGCATATATTCTGTAGTCCTCTAACAGGCATCATTGCTAAATCAGACACCTGCACAAATTTAATTATTCCAGTTTTTAAATCTTTTTAAAGATTATTCCAGTTTTTAAATCTTTATAATCTCAGGATTATAAGCCCTAGCACAGAAATAATCTAATGTTATATATCAAGACTTTTAGCTTTTTCACATTTATAATTTACGAAGTAACTTATCTATAAGGAAAAATTATTTTTTAGCAATAATTCTTTGCCCATCCAGTTTGGTTCAACTGGGTGGTTGCATGCATTCTGGGGTACATATTCCTATCAATTAAGCAATGTCATCTTGCAAGACCCAGGTAGCACTCCTATACTCGTGCAATCCCTTTCCTTTAAAATGATCTTTCCTTAGAAATTGGTGTGGTTTCCACTCTTACAATATTCAGGAAACTATTGAACATCTGGTTGTTCTTATGGAACTTAGGGCAGGGTGATTGTAAAATTATCTTTTATCATTTTATTTGTTTTGTTTTAGTCTTGCTTTGAATACTTCCTCTTCTTAGATTCTCTTTCTCTCTCTATATATATATACATATATGTGTGCATGTGTAAGTATATGTATGTAATATATAAAGTAAAATTTTGATTCCTAGTTGCAAGAATTCAGGAGTTAGGCAGCCTATGAAATCAATCACTCAATAATTTTTTTTAAAAAAATGTAATAAATGAGAGAGTTGAGTCCTTTATCACACATTTGTTATATATTCACTAGAGGCCGTTTGGTCTAGTAGTTAAGGTAACAGACTAGCAACCAGGAGGTCATAAATTCTAATCCCACCTTAACCATGAAAGTGAGATGGATGACTTTAGGCCAAGCACTACCTCTCAACTCACCTCACAGGCTTGCTGTTTTGGAGAAAATAGGAGGAAGAAGGTGTGTTGGATATGTTAGCTGCCTTGAGTTGTTGATAAAAATAAAATAATTCTGTTTTGTATCACCCTGTTTGCACAACTCAGTCTAAAGCAGTTGAATAAATGTTTATTAAGAAGTTCTAATATTTAATATTAATAGTGGCAGGAATAACTTCCAACAAAACTTGATCCTAGGAACCTTTGTCAAATTGGCTTTGTGGTTTTCTCATATTTTAACTTCTGTAATATAATTAATGGAAGAGAATCTTGCTGGTAATAGCCTGGCAGACCATGTGTGAAAGGTCACCGTTTTTATCTGTCAATCAAGTCAACTCAAGTAAAGAAGGCTGCTCAGTCATTGCATTGAACTAAAGCTCTAGGCTAGAATGGCAGCTACCACTTATGCTCAAAGTTCATCTTCACAGCAACCCATGGAATGAACTTCTTCCAATAGAATAAGCAGTCCCTGTTTTCAGGTCACTGATTCACTAGATCAATAATAGCCCCAAAACATTATAACAAGCCTAGAAGTGGTCAGGGACATAATAATAGTAGAAAGATTTGAACATAAGCTTCCTGAATGATAAAGGATAAGGGAAACAAGAACATAAACTACAATTTTTCAATCATCTTTAGCACCTTAATGAGTGGAACAATGCATCAACTGCCCATTTCTAAGAAATGGATTGAAGGAACCTATATGCTCCCTATATGCTCCCTTCAGATGATGTGATAATGATCTTTTAAGCAGAATAGTCTGCTTGGGAACAGAAAAGAATACCGAAGCCTTAGAACATGCAAAATAATTTGGAAAACTGAGAGAAATATAATGTTCAAGAGCTAGTAATAATCTTATTATTGCTGGCATATTATTATAGCTGGTAATAATCTTATTTTATTATAATAAAATCATTAAGGGGGTAATCATTAAGGGGGTGCAGTGGCTGAGTGGTTAAGATTCTGGGTTTGTTGGCCAGAAGGTTGACAACTAGATATGTGGGTGCCACCACATAACCCCAAATAAAGGGTGAGATCCTGTTACTTGCCTCAGCTCCTGCCAGCCTAGCAGTTCAAAAGCATGTCAAAATGTGAGTAGATAAATAGGCACCACTTTTGGTGGGAAAGGTAACAGTGATCTGTGCACCTTGGCATGTAGTCATGCCAGCCACATGACCACGGACGTGTCTTTGGACAAATGCTGGCCCCCTCACCTGTGAATCAGAGATGAGCACACTCCCTAGAGTCAGTCATGACTGGCAGGGGAAATCTTTACCTTTGAAACAGGTTCATATTTAATATTTTGGTTATAGAATTATTTTGCATAGAGGAACCAGGGACAGCTTATTATAGTTGCTTAGTGACAGTGAGCAAAGATGGAAAGCTACGAAAAGCTAACAAAGGTTCTAAAATTCTGCAAATATGTGAAAGCTAGGATGGGAATGTTATATTACAAACAAAGGATACCAATTTTAAAGGCTATGTCTCTATTACTCAAAAAGATATTTATTTATTGTATTTATATTTCACCTTTATTATTTTTTTTAACAATTCAAGGGAGAAAACATATCTAACAGTCCTTCTTTCCCCTATGTCTCCATAAACAACAACTCTATGAGGTGAGTATATCAAATCATATTCTATTTGCTCCCCACAAGCCAAGAATTTTTATATAAAGTTATTAGCATAAAATCAACTAATATCAGCAAAGAGGATAAATTTTCTATTTGATATTAGTTCCATTATTTTCATTCAGAAGATCATACTGTTTTATTGAAGAAAAACAAATAAGAGATTATGTTGTTTTTATAATTAGAAATAGTATAGGAAAAGCTGTACTTGGCTACACTGCAATCAATGATCAAATAATATCAATTAGACTTTACTGAAGTCAATGATCAAATAATATCAATTAGACTTTGTAAACAACCCTTTAATACGAAGATCATTTAAGTTTATGCTCCAACTACAAATGTAGAAGAGCAGGAGGTTGATTGCTTCTATGAACAAGTTCAATTTGAAAATGATAGAATATGCAAGCTAAAATTGATGCTTGTTATTGGTGACTGGAATGCAAAATTGGAAACATGAAAGAAGAACATGTAGTTGGATATTGTGGCTTAGGAAACTGAAATGAAGCAGGAGACTGACTTATCAATTTCTGCCAGTCCAATGATTTCTTCTTAGCTTAATACTGTCTTCAAATAACCATAACCATGCCTTTATACAGAGACATCACCAGACGGTGTATACAGAAACCAAATTGACAATATTACAGTATTGCTAAAAGGAGATGGAGGAGCTCAATTATAGCAGACATGACTAAGTGCTGACAGTGGAACAGACCACAAACCACTCATGTGCAAGCTCCAAGTTATGCTAAAGAAGAAGAAAGCCAGTCAGTTTTCACAATATGATCTTGAATGTATACCAATCATTTTCAAGGAGATCAGGAATTGCTTTGAGAGATATTGAGAGATAACCAGAAGAATTATGGAATGAACTTAAACATGAATGTGAAAAGAGACTGCCAAAAATAAAGAAAGAGAAGAAAGCAAATTGTCAGAACAAACCATGGAAATTGTCAAGAAGAGAAGCCAAAGAAGACAAAAATCTCAGAAAGGAACTTAAAGAGTTCAGAGGCCTGTTAGAAGAGCCAAGAAGCAGTATTACAACAATGTTTGTAAAGATATTGAAGATGGAAACATGGAAAAACAAGAAAAGTCTTTCAAAAGTTCTCTAAACTCAGAAGGATGTTCCAATCATGAATTGGAATGCTAAATGATGCCAATGGACAAACAGTAACTAATTCAAAGGAATTAAAGGAAAATGGAAGGAGTATACTACTCTATACAGTAGATATTATATCAACATGCAAGATAACTTAGAAGATATTCCTTACTGACTAGAATCTCCGGTACTAGAAGGTGAAGTTATATACGACTCCAGTCATTACCAAGTTGGAAAGCTAAAGGAACTAATGGAATACCCACTGAAATATGGCAAGTAACAGTAGAAAAATTAGATTGTAACCAAGATATGCTAGCACATTTGGAGAATGACAGTGATCAAAATATTGGAAGAGATCAATCTGCATTCTAATATAAAAAAAGGAGACTTAATAGAGTGTGCAGACTATCAAACAATATCCTTAATTTCATATGCTAGCAAAATAATACTTAAATCATCCAATTAAAGATTAAAATCTTACATGGAGAAAGCAATGCCAGATGATCAAGCTGGATTTAGAAAAAGCAAGGAACATGAGGCATTATTGCTGATGCATCCTAGATAACTGAAAAAGCCAAAGAGTACCAAAAAGAAGTCAGTATATGCTTCATTGATTATAGAAAAGCTTATGATTATATCAATCACATCAAACTGTGGAATGGGCTCAAAAAACTGGGAATCACAGGATACATTTTCTTTGGAAAGAAAGAATTTAGAAGACTAATAGAAGCAATACACAGGAAGTAGGGAAGCTAAGAATATTCTGTCACAAAATGGTATTCAAGAAATAGAAAATGAAGAGTATCTCCAGATACTAGTTCCCTCTCAAATGGCTTTTCTATGGTAATTAAGATGAGATAAGAGATGGAAGAAGAGTTTTACAGTTTGATGACAATTTTATAATAATCTTCCATGAAATTCTATAAAGATCAGAAGTATATAGTGTTTACAGCTATACACTGCAGCAGAAATGGAATCTGTTTCCCACAGTTATTCCTTGAAAAATAGAATAACCACTACAAGTTACTGAATAACTTGAAATCTTCTCTACTGCTTTTTAAAAATCATCCAGTCTGCACTGTCACATTCCATATAAAATAATGAATTGCTGACTTCCATTTTGTTTTTGAGAGTCATGTTATATTTTTTTCACATACACAATATTACCACTGCTACAACTACCTTATTAGAACAAAATAGGTAGAATTGCTTCTTTGTTAGAGGGCAGTTTCTTAAATGTGTGTACGATTTTCAACAAAACAAACTTACAATTAGATCACAAAACTTGAATGAGAAAAACTGAGAAACAAGTGATAAATTATCAGAGTTTCTATAAATATTATGAATGTATGGGTGGTATGAAGAAAATCACTATCCTAAGCTAACCAGTTGTTCACCTACAATAATTGTGAGGTGTAGAAAAGGATTGCCAATCAAAACTTAGGAACTGAGAAATCCTATGGTTGCAGGCCAATTCTGGAAGTCAGAGAAAGAAGGAATACTAAACTACAACTGGTTGCCAAAAGTAGCAATATGTTGTGTACTCACCAGAATAAAACAGATGAACACCTAACAATCCTGGCTGGAAAAGTTAAGCAAGATTGGATGTGAGTAGTACTTGAATGAGAAACTATTAAAAAGAACAAACTAGAGTATGAGAGGGGAAATCCCTTAAAAGAACGACATGGGCAATTCAGCTTGTGTTTTTGTCCATGAAGTTATCAGAAGTCAATCTCAACTCAAAAGAAACTTCATCGCTTAATTAGAAAAAAAAAAATGAAGCTCCAGCATTAATAATCAACAAAGAGCAAATGGTAGTAAAAAAAAAATCAGATTACATTAGTCTTATTCCTTTTCACTAGTAATTTTATAAAATATTACAGTAAACAGATAGGAACTAATAAAAATTAAGAAAAATAATATAAAAAATAGTGCAGAAAAATATAAAAGGAAGAAAAATCCTTCTTTCCTTTTCTAAATGTTTATAACAGGAGTAGCCAATCTAAAGCCCCAGGATCAAATGAAAGTTTCAGACATTTTTGTAGTTTCACAACCTCCTTTGGCCACAATTCACAATTTATCAGTAGCATTGTTTCTCACCTTTTTAAAGCAGAAGCATTTTCCTAAAGGGAGGAAATTTCTCAAAGTATGTTTGTCTTTTTTTTTAAGCTCCAGATACTGGAGAAAAGAAAAGAAAAGAAAAGAAAAGCATCCATGGTCCCATCCAAATTTTTCTTATTACTGTGTCTACTGATATTTTTGGATATTACTGCTATCCAAAAATATTAAATGTGGCCACTGATAATACTATATAGAACTTCTTGATATGTACAGCTTTTCCTCTATGATACATTGAAGCATCTAGCCCTGATCAGAAGATATTTAATCATATCCTTTCTTAAAATAATATAATACACTTCCCTATTTCACTCCAGAATTTGACTCATGCAATTTATCTCCAAACACCATGCATGTCTACTATTTATTCTTGCTTTTAATATCTACAAATCTAGACAGACACACAAGAGCCAAAGTCTATTCATCTAGAACAAACTGAATGCTTCACCTAGTTTTCTCCAAGGTAGGCTTTAAACCAGCTGGTTTCAGCAAAGAAATCAAATTACTAAGCTAACCATGTTTTCTATTTGCAATATATTCCCATACATATCTGATATGGCTAGAATTTGCTCCGAGTAGCCCTATGAATAATTGATTTTATACACATGCATACATATTAATTTTCTATTTTTCTAGGAGAATAATGATCTCCTAAAACAAACAAAAAGTTGTTAATATTATTACTAGGTAACTTCATATTTCCAAATACTTAAATCTCTTAATTTGGTAGCTACTAGGCACATCAAACTACTTGTTTTATATTAAGATAGCTGAGAAAAATCTATTATTTTGATAAATCAGATATCAGAAGAAGCAAGTCTGATTAAATAAAATTCATCCCTTTAAAACAACAGATGAAATGGCCAAAAATATATTAAGAATTCATTTGGCTGTGATGCTGGTTCTGGAAGGAGAGAAGTCATCTCCTTTGATGATTGATATTCTTATGCACCCTCCCTCATCATAGCCAGATAAAAAGTGGGGCTGTCAGGCAGCCAGCTTGGACAAACAGTTGAACAGTATACTGCCTGTATCTGAACCAACAATTAAAAGAACTTATGGAGGGGTGACTATCATTCCACTGGGAAAATCACCAAGCTTTCCAGTTTATGAAGGTCCTTGTTTGCAAACCCAGCTGGTTTGAAGCAAAGAAAGACAGTGGCAGTAGAGATTACAAAATGGGGTGAAAAGGACAGGACAAAAACATGTCTTTGTGGTTCAGAAGTCCATCTAGCTG
>JANHZU010003322.1:139377-149906 GCA_032468055.1 Acrochordus granulatus
TCCTTTCAGCTTTGGCCCAGCCATTTCACTCTTTCTGGAGCTACTTGTAATTCCTTCTGATGTGAGAGGTTCTTCTTGTGGTGTCCTCTCTTTTAGCCTTTGGTTGCTGTCCATGGGGTTTTCTTGGCAGGGATACTGGAGTGGGTTGCCATTTCTTTCTCCAGTGGAGAATGACCAAATGTGTTTAGCTGTCACCAATTACAAAAAAAGTTACCCCACCTTCATTGAAGGATCTATGTCTGCAGCAATTTAGAAAAACAGAAACATTTTTAGCTTCAGTGTGCAAATATTTTCTACTTTAAGTTTTCTCAACAGTTGTGCATTATTGACTTTGTAGAAAAAACATAAAATGAGCAAAGTTGAAAGAACACTGTCCCCATAGATTTAGAATTGCTTCCTGAAGCTTTCCTTTACATTGGCATGGTCTTTTTATCTACTCCCTTGTCAAGGAACCTTCAGATTATATTGTGTTTATTCCTCTATCTAGGAAAAGTATAAAACAGGCCATAGATCTTATTCCTTTTTCCAGATGTAGTACCTCATATATAAGCACATATGGAAATGTTAGTACAAAGCTATGTAAATGCATCTTTTTTATGGGTAAGTATAGAAGTACATGTGCAGAAACTGGTTATTGTTCCCAATATGAAGCTATAGCTAATTAAAAATTAAATTTATGTGATATTTATGTAAAATTTTCCTATTTCACTTTTGTACCAAAACAAAAATCAAAGGAATTAACAAAAAAATACTAAAAAACCCAGAAAATACTAATTCAGAATTTCAAATACCAGTTTAAAGAATCAGAATCATAAGAAAAACATTGCATCATTCCACCAAGACCAATGAAGAAAATTTTCTATCCTTTTCACTTTAAGATAAAAAATACTTTTAATGAATGCAGGCCATAAAGGCTTTAAGGAGTGCAGAATTCCTCAGTATGGGAATCATCACTGAAAAGGATCACTTCTAATATGATTTTGTACCTTGGAGCACAACCATCTCTTTCTATAAAAAATGTCTAAGAAGGAACACTAATAAGGATCATATTAAGAAATGCAATTAAGGAAGAAATGAAAACTAATCAGAAGAACTACATATAAGGTACCATAGAAATACAGGCTATTTCTCACTGTGCATATAGCGATTAAAAGAGCTATTTATTATTTAGCCTCCTTGTGTGCTGCTCAGTTCTACTATTCCCGAGTCAACTGCCTGCCTTGTAAATTAGTAAGCTAACAATAAGCCCATCTTCCCCACCACTTCTCTTACTCCTCTGTCTGCCTTTTGTTTAAGTCAGCCAATTTAAATATTAAATTTTCACCCTTTTCTTCAGCTCGCTTCCAGTATATGGTAGTTATAGAAAGAAGCTCTTAAATCATATCACACAGAGGACTGACCTTCTCCAGACTTCTGGAACTGCCATTCCTCTGTACTTCTACTTTTTTCTTCTTTTGCAAGGACAGAACATGGTTGCAGTTTTTAACTTGGATATGTCAGCTCACTCATTGTCTCTTAGCTGACACCAAGATTCCTGATTTCTGGAAACTAAACAGGGGAATCCTATGTATACATAGTTAAAGTAACAACATTTTTTTCAAGGCAGGACTGCAGCTGTGGCTATTGTAAAAACTGTATAGACTAAAATATTTACATTCCTCATTGAAAATATTATTTATATGTAAAAGGACAAGTACTACCTTGCATACAGGGGCATGCACTCCTCAGGGATTACCAGGGACTCTACCCAACCTAATTTTAATTTTTTGTTCTATAAGTTTCATTTTAAAAAATAATGAAAATAGTAATTACTTATGAGAGTGAATCCTGAATCTAAATATACCCAGAGCCATTCTTAGAAAATAAAAATGGTAGGTAGCTATAGCCCAGTGCCTGTTTGAAGTGTACCAACCCCCCTACTTGAGGTAGCAGAGTACTTGGGGGTGGGGTTACAATGAATGGCCAGGTGCAGTCTCAAGAGTCTTTTGGGAAATGTGTTTGTGCCTGGATATTTTGCCATGATAGACATTTTGTGAAAATGCCACAATATACAGTACTCTCAAAATTAAAAAAATGGACAAAAGATTATCCATCACTGGTATAGCACTGGTGTATGCAATCCACACTCTGCTCCAATTTGAGGCCATGGGGCACCTAGAGATTCTGGTAAAGTTGCCTTTATAAGGTTTAATGAATCCACTTTTACCCACTAAATCATCCTTTCCCAAACCTCACCTATGTCATCTTTGTAATTCTGGATAGGCACTATCCTAGGGCACTAAAATTAGGAGGTGCCAACACTGATCTTCCTTCTGAATTATCCTGAAAATGAAAATCTTATGGGTGAGGGGGGCACCATTAGTCAATATGACCTATCAGATTGACTGAATGTAAAGATCTCCCAATTAAATTATTATATTTGAAAGGCTAGAATATAATGAAAAATGATGAGAATGAAGAACAGCTGTAGAAAGGCACTCTTCTTCCACAAAAATTGGCATGAAGAAGATAACATCTCTGGATATGCAGGAGGAAGGCAGGGCTGACTTATGCAGCTCTGATGCTGCCAGGGAAGTGAGGCAACAGCTGCTAGGAGAATGTGGCCTGCTTAAAGCAAACACCTGCTCTCTTTAGGCCACATACAATCACTATCAAAGGCTTGATAAAGTTGAGACCTCTAGAATGTAGCCTTGATGAAAAGACATTCCTCCCCTTTGAGAGTATGATTATAAACAAGAATGCAAAAACATACTATGCTATTTAATGTTTGTGCCTCAGTTTGGAGTAATATCTACATTGCACTAAAACGTATCTAGATAATTCATAAAAAGTCATGTGTACAATACTTCCAAGTCATGCTGTCACGCTTCACCCATCCCCTCAGAAACTAACTGGGTAGGATTCTTTTTATACCATACATCTTCCATAAAAGCAATGAAAAGATTCTTCATAGACTGTCAACTACCTGTACAAAATACACAAAGATAATCAGAAGTCAAATAATTAGATTAAAACATTTAATTTAATTACATTTATTAGGTTGCCATGATTTGGCCCATTTCTTAAAGCTAGCTCCTACTATATTAGTTACAGGTTAATTGCAGCTCTTAATTGAAAGTGATTACATACCTCTTCTTATCCTCATTCTTTAACATACTTTAGTTCATATAGTGGCATGCTTGAAATAACATGTAAGTGAAAAATAAAAAATATGACTATATTAAAGTCTTACATAGTAATCAAATTATATATACCTAATATAAGGCTCGAAGGATCAGGCTTAATCATTGTAGGTTTATTGGTCAACAGTTTATTGAAGCTATAAAATCACAAGAATTTCTCCAATTGTCCACCAAGCACTTGCACTCCCCAGATAAGGCTAAGGTCTTCGTGATGAGTTGGACCTTACTATGTAAGTAGTGACTCCGGCCTGATACTTCTTTTAACCTCTGGCTCCACCCTTCCTTCTCCCACACAATCTCTTATTAAAAACAAAGAGATAGAACTCAGGGAAACAATGGGTTAATTCATTTTTATACAAAAATTGTTGTGGGAGGAAAAAGAAACAGAGACAGGAAAAGATAAGATAGAAATTTCTTACTGTGTTTTTACCTCTGAATTAGGAGAGATTGGATGGAGGCAAATGGAATTATGTTGCAAGAACCAATGCAATTCGGTCTCTTACAGCCATATGGTAGAAGAATTGCATTTTTAAAAAACATACAAAAGGGACTGATTCAGTCAAGTGATGCCTGCAGGCTAGAGGTGGTACAAGGTTTGATTAAAAATAAATGACTGCACTTACAGCTGTCTCATATTTTCTCTTAAGTTCTCATTTGCAAATGATCTTAAATTCTGGCAGCAGGATAAACAACTAGCAAACTGTGGATGCAATGCTCCTCAGTTTTATGTTGAGAAAGTTGTTAAATTTCTTTTACTCTGTACCAAACTATGAAATCTGCAGGTCAACATTGTAGCTGCTGGAGAACAGAATAAAGCAAGGCTATGAATCATCCATTTAATGCCCAAATCACTGCAACTGACTTTGAGAAATAAGGATTAAGGTGAATCTTCTATCACCCCTGAGAGTACACAACACATCATTTTAAGGCACATTACTCCTCATTCCCTCAGCCACTCACTCTCTCACCCTCAAAAATCTGTCCTTATGGTGAAATTTAAACAAATTATAAATGGTGGACTATGAGCAAGCTATAGTACAGTAAATTAACTTTAATGCCACCCTCATGTATCTTAATCCCTGACATTAACATTAATCTTCTCATTTTTGGGACATTGAATTTGTTCATGCTTTAATCATTTGAAGCATGGCAAGATGGAATTGCTAATGAAGTATATGTAAGATATGAAAATCTTTTTTAAAAAATGATAGAAAGTAGTAAAATTAAAAAGGTTTTTTTTCTTTTTAGGCATGCATTCATAATCTAAACACATTTCCTCATGATTTACTTCTAATTAAATAAAAAATAATTATATCCATAAGCCAATATTTCTGTCTGTCAGAATGGCAAATGTCAGAAAAAGAGATGGTGGCTACTATCATATTGTTAAGAGTTTAATCTGAGTTAGAAATCACTCTGAGGACCTGCTATGCTAAAATTCTACATTTGTTTTCCTCTTCAAGGAGCTAAACTACTTTGGCTGCATAAAATATATTCATGTCTAAGCTTAGGCCAAAAATTCTATCCTGGAGCTCAGGCAGCCAACAGTAGCCATTGGAATCTGTCACCATTTAACTGATTAAAAATTACACCCTTACCAATATCAAGCAGGTGACATAGCACACTATTACATTCTTGGCACTAAAACAAAAAGCTACTCTTACTCTAGTCTGTTGCTGAGTAGGACACAATAGGCAGCAGAGCTCTGTATTGGCATGTAGTAAATGATCAGAAAACCTCCTGTTTGTAAGCCAAGAGAGCTACTCTCTCTCATCACTAGACTAGATGAACCCATGACTGATTCAGTCAGCAGTTTAAATATACTGGAGCTTTTTGAATAATCATTGGTTGACTGGGTTCTCATGACTCTGTGCCGTGCCTAATATTATTTAGAAAAATAGTGGATAAGTTCAGACAATACGTTAAGCCAGAATCAAATTATCTGCTGCACTAATCCAACCAATATTGTGTATTTATGTGTCTCTGTGTGTGTATGATTGCAGGCTTCAACCAGCTTTGACAAAACTGATTTTAAAAGTCAAATGTTAAACTTTCTTTGTTGCAGTAATCTAGTACAAGTAAAGATAAATAAAAAGTGTGCTAGTATGTTCAAAAGATACAGGCTCATGACCAAGTCAGTATAATGGTATGTCTCCATGTTCTGAATTTATATAAAACATCTTCTTTTCTATTATCACTCCAAGAAACTAAGATCTTGTATATTGTGCCCCTGCTTTTCTTAATTTAAAAAATCACTCTCTGACATTGGTGAAGCTGAGAGATCGCACTCTCTCAGTCAAGATGTAAAATTGACTTTTCTCTGTTTAAACTTCAGTATAATGTTGCATTATAAATATATAAGAAGTAAATGTTTCTTATGCTCTAAATGTACAACTGGAATAGCTAAGTCATCAGTTATTATGTGGGACAGAATGATGATGGAAGTATTTAAATGCGAATAATTATCATGACCATAATAACTACTAGAATTATATTGACTTCTCCTTCTCTCACAACTGGCAACACAAAAATTGTACCACTGGGAATCCAAGGACAATTCAGCTCTCAGCCTAGATAGATAGCTTTCCCAAAAGTGTTCCTAATCCAGGAGATTGTCAGTCACCCAATCTTTCCTGACTGTAGTGTCTGGGACTGACATCGCCCTTTTCTTTTTTCCTTTTGTGTAGAGCAGCTGAAGCTCATCTGTGGTCACAAACATGCAAGTCCAGGATGCTCAGCAAAATTCTCCACTCTGTTATTTTACCAAGAGTCTGGTAATAGTGGGGTCCAGTTTCCTGGCACAACACTCAAGCAAACAAGGGAAGGTACAAGCAATCCCAGAATGGTTCTTTCAAACCATTTATTCAGTTGTACAAATGACAACACTATCTCATCACAAATATGTGTTCTGGTTCTGAATGGAACTAAATTAAACCTCAGAGGTCCACTCACATTCACTATCCACAGAGCAATACCTCGGTGGATGGTTAAGGAGACTTAAAGCATTCAGGGATGAAGGAATCCACACTGTTAATCACAGCAATACAGAGTTATTTCTTTAGTTTATTCAGAGTACAGAACTAAAAAGGAAAGTGGTGTATATGAGATCAGAACATGGAGACATGCCATCATTCTGACTATCATACTGACCTGGGCATGAATCTATAATCTTTTTAAACATACTAGCACACTTCTTATTTTTTAAAAAAACATTTCTTGCCTATTGCAGGATTTTCCAGCTGGTCAAGCCTAAAGCATGGGTGTATGTCTGGGAACAGTTTCTATGATTCTGGGTAGATCTGTGTTGGATGTTTTTGTAGTCTTTAGACTGGTGTAATTCACAGGAGCTTCAAAGACCTGTGGCTTTAGTTCAGTCATTCCTGATCTTCTAAGATTTTCAGTGTCAGAGCCACTCATCTATTGCACATCAGGTTCCCCAAATAAATTTCCATTGAACAAGAACAATAACCAATGCTGAAATATGACTCTCCTCACTCGTAATAAAGAGAGACATACACAATTTTTTTAAAAAATTTTGTATTAGATGAAGCCTCCTCATAAATTCACTTCATAGAACAACATCCCTTGCTTCCTCTCTTGTGTGTGTTTCAAAAAAATTGATTTTGGGGGAATGTACTGTTACTGTTGTTTTCAGCTGGTGCTGTTCATATTGTATGCCTATTTTTGAAAATGTTCTATGGCTGGTTCTAGATGGATAGCTCCTAGTTCTATCAATCAAAAGCATTCTGCAAGCATTTTATCTTTTCCCCCTCATTTGATTAGTAGATTTGGAAAAAAACGAAAGACAGAATAACTGGTGGGAAAACATAAGATTAAAAATGGGAGAACTTGTGGATTATTCTCTAAAATTCTTGTAAAAGGTAGAGAAAACACAGAACAAAAGCCTCATTCGAAAGCATCATAAGACACAGTGTTAACTTCAGGCAGCTCCACTGAACTGCACTGAGTGTGCAGAAAGAGCATACCTGTAAAAGAAAAAATGGAAAATTCAGTGACCACATTTTGACTTTATAGAATTTCCAGGTGACAATTCAATAACTTTAATTGTCTTTCATTTAAGCTTAATACCATTTCAAGCTGATTCAGACTTATCAAAAAAGCAGAGAGTAAATAAGAACATTCCTCTTCCTTTCCAAGCATATTGAATGCCAACTATAACCAGCCTGCACAACTCAGTTTGCCATTCAATCTTGATTTTTCTCCAGCAAAGTTAGCCTGTGCAGCATGAAAATTGACACTGATATATAAAGCACTTGTCAGCCAAATGGCTTGGTTAGTGATCTCATTTCAGTGAAAAAACTGAAGGTTCTGAAAGAAATTGCACTGAAATATAACAAACAAAAGGAATGAAATGACATAGCATTTTGCAGAGGCATACACATTCTACCCAAAGCTATTGCTTTCCCAAGTGTTAAAAATGCAATACACACATCTTTCCACACAACAGCATAGTAACATTTTGGGGCCTACATTATTACAGTTCCAGTAAGTTTCTGGCTGTAACTCAAAATGCTGGGATTGATCTCTAAAGCCCTATATAGAGTTTGGTGCTTAGGAACCTGAAGGTTTGCCTTCTTTTATCTGAATAAGTCCATCCAGTATGTTCTTCCTAGAAAAAGCCCCGCTTGCGCCCTGGTTTTGTGAACTAAAGAGAATGGAAATCTGGAGGCATCGTTTTTCAGTCACTGCTATGTTCCATATTATTTAACTTGCCAGAAATTATCTTATGACAGAATTTTTCTGAAGAAAATTCTGGTTGTTGTCTTCTTTGTTTTTCTTTTCTTTTTCCTTTGTTGTTGACATAGTTCTATTGACTATTATTACTGCATTTTAAATTTTTGATTCGTGATTGGTTGTTTCTGTTTTTATTTCTGTTTAAATAAATATTTCATCTTATTTTATAGATTTTTCATTTCTGATTGATTTCTCCACAACTATATGAGCCTGTAATTGATTTTGTGATATACAAGTGGAATAAATAAATAAACTGCAAGCATCACATTTCTTTTACATATTGACACAATTTGCATTGATAACAGACACTACATGTGTAGATTGGTACTTACCAGGCTTCCCCAACTACAATATATGTGGAAACAAATTTTCTGCCTCATATTCACAGATCCTACCCTGCTAAACAATCACTGTAACTCTGCATTAGATATTATTACCCCATTCCACAAGAATAGACACATTCTTTTCTTTTTGACAAACAATAGTTATGGAACCTAGACATAGGTTCTCCTATATAATTTATTTCATTTAGGTTGAGCTGTGCAGAGTACAGGAACCTGCAATAATGAAAACCTTACATTTCATTTCATCTATATCTGCAGAAGCACAGAAAACACAATTACAAGGTGTTTAAGAGAAGCTTATTATCATATTACCAAATTAAGGCATCCCAGTCTGGAGGAGAGTAATGACAATGACATAACTGGGAAGCAATGCCCCTAGCATTTTTCATCCTGTCTATCTGGCCCAGGCCGATTTCTTTCGATTATTGAGAGTGTAATAGCTGGCTTGGCTTCACATTTAATTCTTCATTGAAATAATTAATTCAGCAACAAAATGGCCACAATTTTCTGTTCTCTATAGAAACAAATGTAACTTTTCTCTTCAAGAAGAATCTGGGTCATCGGTGCTTTGAACTTTATTGGGCAGGGAATAATAAGAAAATGCCACTGAACAGTTCTGTATTCACTGTTGATTTAATAGAAAGGTAAAAGTAAAGATTTCCTCTGTCAGTCGTGGCCGACTCTAGGGGGCAGTGCTCATCTCCATTTCCTAGCCAAAGAGCCAGTGGTGCCTGAAGATGCTCCCCTGGTCTTGTAACTGGCATGAGTCTATGCTGAGGCATACAGAATGCTGTTACCTTTGCACCAAAGGTGGTACCTATTCATCTACTTGCATTTTTACATGCTTTCAAACTGCTAGGTTGGCAGGAGCTGGGGCAAGTAATGGGAGCAGCGTTTGGGTCTTGAACTGCTGAGCTGCTGACCTTCCAGCTGACCAGCCCAGTATCTTAAACACTTGGCCACTACACTCTCTTCTGATTAAATACCACAGTGTTAATTCTGCTAAATCAAGAGAGGACATCTTACAAATAAGTGAAAGGCAATACATCCAGGAAGAAAATTTATTCATATAAAAGCTAACTGATAAAATGCACTGCCATTGATTTAGATTACTAAAAAAGAAGCATTAGGCAAATTCACAGTAAAAATTCAGGAGACAGCTCAATGGAACCTCTATGTTTTGTAAAACAAAAGAGAGCTGGTGCCCACATATGTTGTGGATTTCCCAAAAGCATCTGCTAGAGTTTCCCAAAGACAAACTAGCTGCTGCACGCTTGTTGTAATCCCATAGCACTGTACTACTTTGGATTTTAGCTGATGAAATTGTTGGTAACTGATATGCTCAGGAAAAAGGAATGAAGAATAGCAGGCTCATTATTTATCTATAACTAAATGCATAGCATTTAGTTCCTACTGGAAATGGACACATAGATAAGACTACTTTACATCAACACCACATATTATATTCCATATGAAAATACGGAAGCTGACATGTTGGGAAAAAACCCTGAGAGAATTAAATGTGTTTATCTAGGAAAAATTAACATAGGAGTCATTTTTGACAGGATGGGCACAGTTCCTTTTGTAAATCAATGTCACCTGGTGGAATCCTGGAAGCATTCTTTCAGTTGTAGTGCTTGTCCTAGGGAATAGACTCCCCTTTGGCCCTGGCCTTCCAGAAAGCTGTGAAGAATGACTGGGGCCAAGATAGTAGTAGAAACCATATGTATATTCTATTATGTGTTCTGATAAATTTTTGCAAGGAGCCTTGGTTATTTTTTAAATTTTTTATTAATTTATATAAGTTTTAGATTTTGTTATTTTATCCATGTGTTTTGTTATTTGGTTAAGATGGGCAGCCATCTAAATGAACTAAATACATACATACTTTTTTTCTAATTATTGGCATGAGATAAGCTGGCCCTAAATATAAGACTTAAAACATCCCAAACAGTAATTTTTTAATTGCCTCTTATTATGTAGTATCTCCATCTTGCTTTGTCAATTAACTGTTAATTTTTCAATAATATCATATTGAAATATATCTTTATCCAGTAAAACAAATTTCCATATAAACATTTCTATAGTCAAATATGGTATACAACCTATATTGCATTTATCTACCGTACTAAGGATCAAGAAATTAAAAAACAGTCAAAACATGAATTGGAAAAAAGTACACTCTTGTATGTCTGTGAAGACTCTCACTCGTCCAGGGTAATTGCATCGCAACAAAGTTTAAAAAACA
>JANHZU010003323.1:0-10887 GCA_032468055.1 Acrochordus granulatus
AATGAAGCAAAAGTAGATGTTTTTCTGGAATTCCCTCACTTTTTCCATGATCCAGCGAATGTTGGCAATTTGATCTCTAATTCCTCTGCCTCTTCGAAACCCAGCTTGTACATCTGGTGGTTCTCGGTTCACATAGTGCTGAAGTCTAGCTGTAGTATTTTGAGCATAATCTTGCTACACGTGAAATGAGCACAACTGAACAGTAGTTTGAACATTCTTTGGCATTGCCCTTCTTTGGGATTGAAATGTCAAGTGGCCTTTCCCAATCCTGTGGCCACTGTTGAATTTTCCAAATTTACTGGCATGAGTGCAGCACTTTCACAGTATCACCTTTTAGGATTTTAAATAGTACAGCTAGAATACCAGCTGCAATCCTTTAGTAATTCCTTAGTAATCCTTCCTAACTTCACACTCCAGGATGTCTGGCTCTAGGTCAGCAACTACACAATCATAAGGGATATCATTGAGGTCATACCTGAATGGCCTAGTGGTTTTCCGTACTTTCTTCAATTTAAGCCTGAATTTTGCAATAAGAAGCTCATCTGAGCCACAGTCAGCTCCAGGTCTTGTTTTTACTGACTGTATTGAGCTTCTCCATCTTTGGCTGAAAAGAATACAATCAATCTCTTTTCAGTGTATTTGTTATGACCAGCTGGTTCTCTTGACAAAATTCTATTAGCCTTCATCCTGCTTTATTTTGTATTTTAAACTTGCCTGTTATTCCAAACATCTTTTTGACTTCCTATTTTAGCATTCCGTTCCCCTGTGATGAAAGGGACATCTTTTTTTGGTGTGTGTTTTAGGTGTTGTAGGCCTTCACAGAACCGATCAACTTCAGCCTCTTAGCATCAGTGGTTGGGGCAAAGACTTGGATTCCTGTGGTGTTGAATTGTTTGACTTGTTTGTCTTCAAACCAAGGTCATTCTGTTGTTTTGGAGACTGTACCACAGTACTGCTTTTCTTACTCTTTTATTGAATATGATGGCTACTCAATTTCTTCTTAGGGATTCCTGTCTACAGTAGTAGATACAGTGGCCATCTGAATTTGCCCATTCCCGTCATTTTAGTTCACTGATTTCCAAGATGTCAATGTTCAATCTTGCTATCTCATGTTTGACCACATCTAGCTTACCTTGATTCATCAATCTTACATTCCAGGTTCCTATGCAATATTATTTTTTTCAGCATTGGACTTTTTTTCACTTCCAGATATGTCCACAGTTGAGAATCCTTTTGGCTTTGGCCCAGCCACTTCACTCTTTCTGGAGCTACTTGTAATTGCCCTCTGCTCTTCCCCAGTAGCATAATGGATGACCTTCTGACCTGAGAGGCTCATCTTCTGGTGTTATATATTTTAGCTTTTTATTACTCTCTTTGTAAGGATACTGGAGTGGGTGGCCATTTTCTTCTTCAGAGTCCTGTAGCACATTTTTTACCAGTTGTCCATGAACCCCAACATCTAGCGTAGTGTACTGTCATCCAATAAATAGGTAGCATTAAACAAATCATCAATTACAATATGCAAAACAACAGCAAGATCATTTTACAAATGGCCAAAACAATAGGATGCAAACTGCCATTGGCAAATACCAGGACATCCATGTTGAGTCCAGAGGGAAGACAACACTCTTTTAGATTGAAGTTTTTTCACAGAATCATAGGAATGGAAGGATCTCACCAACTTAGGTAGGAATCTTCATATCCTGCTGTAGAAAATCTCCAGAGATGAAGCCCCAATGACTCTAGAAGACAGAGGTAAGCTGTTCCACTATCTAATATCTCTTACTGTCAGGACATTTCTCCTTCTTTCAAGTTTGGATCTACTTCTATAAAGCTTTCACCCTTATCCTATTCCTATCCCCTATGGAGAATAAATTCCCACCATCTTCCTGGGGCAGCCTTTCAAGTGAGTACCATGTCTTCCTGTTAGCCTTGTCTTCTTGAGGTTATACTTTTGATAGTTGTAAAAAGCAGAATGTAAACAATAAGAAAATATACATTGATATAAATTAAACAAAGTGAAATAGTTGTCTGAAATGAGATTCCATTGGGTTTGGTTAGCAGTGGTATTTCACTGCAGCAGAGTGCAAATAAACTAACATTCTTGACTTTGGGTAGTCCCATTAAGAGGTTGCCGCATAACAGAGGGCAAACTATCTCCTATCCTCTAAAAGTGTTAACAGTTTACTATCTGTTAACACTTTTTTTCCAGCAGATCCACAGATTTCCAAACAAAGTACTGGGTTGCAAGTTACTCACTTTAGTACTTTATTTTTTATTAGTAGCTTTATTAAAAGTTACATTTAAAAGAGTAAAAAATAAAAATAAAAAATAAAATATAAGAAAAGAAGAAAAAACAGAATGTTCAGAAATGAATAAATAGGAAATAGGAAAAAAAGAAAAAATAAGAGTAAAGAAAAAGGAAACATATAAAGAAATTACTTCTTTCTTCATCACAAGTGTAAACAATTTAATAATTTATCACCTTTACTTAAAATATGACAAATGATCTCTTCTTCCCATATCTCATCTCTTATTTATAAACAAATCTTTGTTTCAGTTCTGATCAGTCCCCCCTTATTAAGGATTATTAGAAATAACAGCAAATCTCTTTTAATCTTGATCAAATAAACCAGCTTTATATTATTTTCTTTTGCTTTAACAATCTTGATCTTTAGTGCCTCTAAATCATGTCCTAGAATCTGATTTCATTTTTTTCTTTGTCCCTTCTTAAAAAATTTCTCAAAGCTTTAAGAAATCTCTTTTCTAAATCCAATGTAGGAAAGTTATCTAGGTCTCCCTCTTGGTTTGTTATTTGTACATCCCTTTTAATTATTAAGACATTAAGATATCAGCTAGTTCCATTTTTATACTTTTGAAGACCCACAACCTTCTCAGATATATAGGAGTTTTACAGCATGGCAGATTCTCATGTCTATTTTCCTTAATTAAAACAATATAAAATAATACCAGTAAATTGAAGAAGGACAAGAGTGCCGGGCAGATGCCAGAGGATGTATTGGTTTCCTCAGGTATTATGTGAACTATGCCAGGGAAAGTGGAAATTACATGAACTCCACCAAGAACAGAACACCAGCTCCTTACTTCTTGTGATATGATCCAGCTGGAGAGAAAGCCAATTTCATCAAGCCCAAGTTAGGATAGCCACGAGAGCCAGTTCTACTTAATCAAAACATAAAATGTTCGTTTCAGAATAAATTTGAGCCTTGCTGCTGAATGTTGCTGTGGGATTGGGTCGTGAGCTTTTGAAGAAGAAAAAAATAGATAGAAAAGAGGAATAAAAGGGCATAGATAGGAAAAACAACCCTTTGCTTTTCTTGCCCCCTTATTCTGGGATGCTAACAATAATGTAAAAGTACAAAGTGTCCAGAACAGGTAGTTCACACCAGTGTGTCTCAATTTTGACTTTAAAATGCTTGGAGAATTCTGGGAGTTGAAGTCCACTCATCTTAAAGTTGCCAAGGTTGAGAAACACTGCACAAGTGAACCCAGATGAAGCATTGCAAAACTATGACTCCTAATGATTTGTTAAAGCAGTCAAGTCTTTTGCACAGTGGCTCCAGCTGTTCCCAACTCCGTCTGTGCGCACATTTGGGGAAGCTATTTTCTCTTGCATGCCATTAATATTTTATGCAAGTGATGGTTTTGCTTCATTGTTATGGAATGCTAAAAGGACAGCCAACTTTATTTCTTTCTGATCAAAGTGAAGGAAAGGATTTGTGTTCTAAATAAAGCTACTTTCTGGAGCTTTCCTTCCTGACAAGGAAGTTACTCACCTTGAGAAGAAAAGGCTAAAATCCTTGAAAGTTTTGTGAGAGATCACTCAGCAACAAACCTGTCTCCTGCCTATGATGATGAGAAACCTCTTTGGAATCAGAATTTGCAAACTTCTGGAGAGTTAGAGGCAACCAATTCTAACCAGGGTACAACTGGAGATGCTCAGTTACTGGTATCTTCTCCTGGAGGCAACTGAAGCTACTAGTGGAAGGAAACATCAGGGGGGGAAAATAAGCAGGATCAGACCTCTTCAAATAGATAATTTAGGCCACATGCAGATTGTTCTGCAGATTTAAGTCTGCCCTTTGACATCCCTTTATTCTGAATCCAGATTTCTCTCAGAAGGTCTTCTCAAACTGTGATCACAAGTGGATCTGAAGAGAGTTGCAAATGTCTGGGTGATCAAAGGCAAGTAGGTAGGATGCCTCTGCAAACGCAAGGCTGGGTTGCGTATGGATCCTGGCAAAGGGGAAAAGAGGGGCTGTCTAGTTGCTATTTGTCTTGGGGGGTTTATTCATGATGGGAAAGAGGGCTGGAATCCATCCAGCACAGTTGGTCCACAAGCAACCCACATGATAGCTTGCTATATTGGGTGAATGCAGACAAAACCTGAAATCAACACCACTAAAGCTCTTAAATGTCCCAGAAAAAAGTTGGACATTGAATATGCAGAACAGCAACTCCTAGGAGAAGTGGCTGCACTAGAGGGGTCTATGGAGAAGAGGAAAAAAAAATCAAGATGATGGCCACAACCGTATTATCAAAACCACTATCAAAGCTTTGATCACATGAGTATGGTGATCATCTTAATTTTTTTAATCCTGTCCACAGACCCGCCAGAGCTGCACACAAGCAACAGGAAAGAGAATGCAGCACATAAGTTTATGGCTGTGGATAAATGCTGGAAGAATGGCACACTGGCTCCACTGCTTCTACTGGCAGCAATAACACAGGAAGGGTGTTACACAAATTATTACTTTGCAGCAGGGGTTTTTAACCTGAGGGGGGGTTTCAGGGGCTCTGTGAATCTGGATGGGAAAAAAATAACCTGTTTATTTTTACTAAGCTCTACCAAGTATATAGCTGAGAAATGGTCTGTAGGTTTCATCAGACTCTCAAAGGGATCCATGGCAGAGAAAGGTTTCAGGGGTCTCAACCCCAGTGTTTGAAAATCCCTTTGTATCTCTTAATCAAACCTCAGCTACTGAACCAAAACAGACAAACTATGAACTGACTTTCTTAGCTGGGTACAAATCTCAACATTTCCTAAGCAACGTTTTAACATCTTTTCCTCTACATGACATGACAGTTACTCCAGAATCACTTATAGCAATGGCAACTACAGTTGCAATTTCCAAAGGGCACCTTTCCAAAAAAGGATCCAGCCTTAGGGACCATCTTATGCCATCCTGGAAGGGGTGCCATGTAGAAAACTGTGCCCTTCTGAGCGTCTTCAGATTTTGGCGGCATATAAATTTAATAAATAAATAAATAAGATCACATCCCACTTCCAGACTGGGGTGAGAGGGCCTCTACAGGAAGGCTGTATGTCAGCTGGACACTTTTGGAAAGGTGATCTTTGGAAGAGGTAAGTGGAGCAAGGCATGACAGGACGGGGACGAGGCCCAAGGTGGTGGGGCTCAGCGGAGTGGGCAAGGTAGCTGTGATGTCCCTGCAATCGCTTGTGAGGGCAGGTGGACTGCTAAATGCCCCAATTTTCATCACGTGACCATTCTGCAAACCCTGTGCTCCCATCCAACTTTCATCTGAATGCTTAAGAGCTATAGAGACGTCAATTTCAGACCTTAGCTGCATTCATCATGTGACCGACACATAACCGAGGACAGGCTGTATGTCCCTTCATTCAGCATTGCAACTTTGAAAGGTCGCTAAATGGTCGTAAATCGAGGATTACCTGTATGAAACAGTATACTGCCTCAATCGGACTAATAAGAGATACAGCCAGTACTAAGCATCTTGTTTTAAAGGGATCCCAAAAGCATGCAGGATCTGTGGATTCCTCAGAAATCCTGTGGCACTGCTGTAGGCTCCCTAACCTGGTCAAGAACAGATGTAGCGAGGCCACAATTTGCAAAATTTGCGATCCACCTGGTGGGATTCTTAGCACATCTGCAAGGCGCCAGGTTAGGGCAAACCGCTGTTGCAGGCATCGACTCTGCCTCTCCCGAGGCTGCATCTGGAGCGAGGCGGTGATCACGCCCCAGGAAATATCTGCTTCCCAGTTGTCTTTATGATTACAGATGGGCTGAGAGCCGCCTGGGAAGGGAAACTCCCGCCAGCCGCTTCCTGAATTGATTTTCCGCTCAGCGTCCAGTAGCAGGAAATGTGGCTGTTTTCCCAGTGAGAAGCCTTGATGCAGAAAGGTCTGCCAGGAAGGCGAGACAGGAGAGCGTGCGGTGTCCTTTCTTTTCCCCAGACCAACCGTAAGGGATCCCCAATTTGAAGGATGAAAATAGAATAGAGGAAGCAAAACTCCACCCAGGCCTTGTTTAAAACCCTGTCCAAGCCCACCTTGGAGCTTCACTAAAGGGCATTTCTGGTCAAGTTGTTGAATAAAACACAATTGGCTGGCTTCGTAGATTGTGCTAGTAAGTGTTTTTCAGACCACAGTGCCTGGGTGGTTGTGAGCTATATTCAGACATGGGAAACAATCAGTAAAAAGAGTATTTCTAGATTTAAAGAAAAGGATGTAACTAGCATCCTGGTTTCTGTAATAGTCATTCAGATTCCCACTCATCTACCCCAAAGTTCACATGAAGGACCCAAAGACAGACATCTCTCCTTTGACCCCACATTCAATACTCACCAGCAGAATGCTGCTGAGTGAAGTTCCTTTTTTGCTACCCCAAGAAGAACAACTAATAAACTCAACTATCTTGTGAATGTGCCTGATCCCCTTTATGACCATTTCTCCCGTAAATACAAGTCAGTTCTTTCTTTAAGCCTCAGGTGACTGTTGGAAACTTTATTCCAAAAGATATTCGACTGTAAAGCTGGCAAGAGCCACTTAGGCACCTGCTTTGTGGGAGAGGCTGATATTTCATTTCACTTCAAGCATTTCTTCTGTCCTTCTGCAAAAATCCTTTCCTCATCGGTGCAGCTTCTAACTCTAAATCAGTGTTTTTCAGACTTGGCTGAGGAATTCTGGAAGTTGAAGCCCACACAGCTTAAAGGTGCCAAGTTTGCAACACAGGGCCCTAAATAATGTTTGCATGCAACCTCACCCTTCATCTTCCACAAACACTTTAACTGCAAAACCATCTCCAGTCTTTGGATGGCACCATGTGCTGAGTAGTTTGTAGCTTGCGGGTCTCTTTCACTTGCCAATACAAAAGTCCTTGAAGATGACTGCTAAGAGCTCTTCAGTCCCCACCTGGCCTGTCAATCGTCCTAGCTGTCGCCGCGCCTGTCGCAACTGCTCAGCGGCTAACACCAGATCCATAGGCTGGTACTGAGCAAAGCACTTCAGGGCCTCCAGGCATTTCTGCAAACTGAGCTGGTGACGTGCTTGTGTTGGACTCGGGGAACCAGTTCGGGGGTCACCACACCTGCAGGGTGAGAGGATGAAATTTGCAGCTCTTAAATAAATGGGAAATTATGCTGAGGTTACTTGCATTAAAAGGAAATGTGCTGCATCTGAGCATCTACTCTCAAGAGGCAGAGAGGAATGCTTCAATAAGATACAACATCTTATCAACATGTACAGGTAGTCCTCAATTTGCAACCATAATTGAGCCTGGAATTATGAGTCATGGTGGTCATTAAGCGGGTCACTATGCGGCCACACCTGATTTTATAATCTTTTGTGCAGTAGTTATTAAGCAAGCCCATTTTACTCAATGGGCATTTCTTTTGCCAGAAACTGGAAGTTAACATTGGAAACTTGCAAAAAAAAAAAAATCAGTCATGTAAATGGGAACTGGTTTCCAAGCATCCAAAATGCAATCATGTGACTGCAGGTGGGAGGGTGCTGCATGTCCATCAAAACTCTGGAACCAGGTTGTAAGTAGCTCTGGGGAAGTCGACTGTAACTTCACATTTCACTAAGTGATTGGTTGTTAAGTGAGGACTACCTGAATGTATCCCGAAAGTCAAAGGTTCTATCTTCAAATCCCAATACCTTAAATTAAGAGATTATCTCAGGCCACATCCACACAACTCCTCTTATATGTGCTCTTCTCTCTGCAATTGGGAGGAAATATGACTACCCTTTATTCTGGTGCCCCAATTGCACCCTTACCAGCCACCCAGAACAAGTCCATGCTGTGATGAACTCTGAAAAGCACATCATTCTAAGGACCACAGTTGACAGTTCCTCATCGGATAGTTGAGCCCCGTCCAATATGTAAAAAGTGCAACTCATGGAGTAAAATATACTTTCCTTAAAATATATACATCCCCCCTCAATTTTCCACACTGCCTTCTTTTCTTCTGTTCTCACATTTGCGCCAGCTGTTCCTGCAATGCATTCAGGAAGGCCCCAATCCCATCTCCAGTTTTGCAGGACAACAAGCAGGGAGGGCCTACTCCTAGTCTGTCACAGTTCATCAGAAGATCTGCTTGGTCTTCTTCTCCAAGGAGGTCTATTTTGTTCAGAACCAGAAGGTAAGGCTGTGTTCCATTTGGCTCATCAGGAGACAGGACATCTGCCACGGAGAGAGCTAGGTGATCAGGCTGATAAGCTGCTACTTTCCCATCCAAAATGACCAGAACAAGGTCAGCATCATGCACCCTACAAGGAAATTTAAAAAAAAATTAATAAGGCCTTAATTCTCTCCTAAGTTATACTGTGTGTATATGTATGGTACTACACACACACACACACACAATGCCATCAAGAATATTTGTAAGTTTCCTGATTATAAACTTCACTTCCGAAAGCCATCTTAAAGTTTATATTAAGAGACGTCCCTACTGGAAGGATGCGGATCATAAAGATACTAAGGCTTTTCCCACACTGCACCCTTAATTACTCCACATGCACTAACAGGGTGGAAAGGAAAACAGCTTAAGAAATCTCCTAGTGAATTTCCACCTCTTCCTCTGTTTTGAACATGATGATGGTCAGATGTTTTTCTGCATCACATTTATCATGGTTCCCAATTGATGGATTTTTCTCCTGCATCCTTAGACTGCAATTTGCTCTTAGAAAGCAAACACCAATCACTTTCCTCTTGTGGGTAAATGTTTAAGCTCATGTGATTTTCACTGTTAGCCCAGCATTGCTGGGAAATTCCGAATCCACATATCTTGAAGTTGCCACGGTTGTGAAGCCTTGACCTAATTAAAAGAAATGGATCCAGTCTTTCACTTTCATAAGTAAGCTTCTTAAAACAGTACAGCTTCTCATTGTTTCACAGAGAACTTATTAAAAAAAAAGAAAAACCACCACAGAGGACTGCAATTAGTGACTGCAAGGAAGGGCACAAAATAATTAGTTCTAGTGGACATGATTGCCTACAATGGAATTAAGTGCTGCAAGCAAACTAGACAGATTGCTTGAGGTAACATATTGGAAACACTAGTTTTGATATGCAGCGGGAAAAGACGGGCAGAGGTGGCCTTCCTGGCCAGGGACAAGTAAAAGATGAGATCATGCACCCTTGCCCTCATGCTTTTGAGGACTTTTCTTTAGCTTTTTATTCTGGTCAGGCCTAAAAATCTTGCTTGCTGGATCAAAACTCAAATCTGTTTACCTTGGCTCCTAGGCCAGGTCTTTGCTTGCACCTAACCCCAGCAGAAACATACCTAGCAATCTGTTTGTTTGCTGTGTCCCCATGAGGTTGCCTTCATCTCATACCCAGCCCATGAAACAGCCCTATGCTGTCCATAATTGGATTTTCGTCCTTATTCCAACATGCTCCAAAGCATATTAAGATGTGTAAAATCTGTTAGGCTTTGCCAGGCATTACACTGGGGATTGCAGTGACTGGGGATGGAAGCAGGAAAGGGATTGATGAGAAAGACAGGCGACTTCATGCCAGTACAGGCAGTCCTCAACTTACGACCATTTGTTGAGTGACCGTTTGAAGTTACAACGACACTGAAAAAAGTTACTTATGTAAGGTCCTCACACTTATGACATCACACCATCTCCATGGTCATGTGATCAAAATGTGGGCGTTTGGCAACCAGCATGTAATTTACAATGGTTGTAGTATCCCGGCGTCACAGGATCATGCTTTGCAATCTTTCCAGCTGGCTTTCAACAAGCAAAATCAATAGGGGAAGCCGGATTTGCTTACTGACTGCATGATTCAGTGATTTGCTTAACAACCATGGCAATAAAAAAGTCAGAAAATCAGATGCAAGTCACCAAACAACCACCTCGCTTAGCAACAGAAATTCTGGTCCAAACTGTGGTTGTAAGCCAAAGACTACCCTTAAAGTTTTCTGCTGACTCAAGGATGGATGGATAGCACTCTTCCTCAGCAGAGAGAAAAGACCCTTAGGCAACCATAATTAACTATAACAACTCAGTGAAATCTTTAGAGACAATTTACCTTTGACTTCTCATTGCCACCTAGCTGACCACTACTGGAAACTGGATGTTGGTTCCTTTCTTACATCTCCATGTCCTGTATTATAATATTTGCTGGGTGGCAAAGGATGGCGAGTGTTGCTCCCAAACTATTACCCCCTCCCATTCTGATCCACCCCTTCCACAATTCCTTTCACCTCTGCCGAGCCCGGATCACTCCTTCCATTTCAATCACGTCTGTGGTCTCTCGCAGGCCTGCTGTGTCACTTAGCACAACAGGGAAGCCACCAATGTTCAAGGCAGTCTCTATCACATCTCGCGTGGTCCCTGCCACTGGAGAGACTATAGCAGTTGGCTTTTGACCTAGAGGGGGAAGATTGAACCAGTCAAGAAGGGGAAGAGACAGTGGCTGAATTCACATGATATGCTCAACGTGATTATTGGATTAACCCACTTGCTGGATTCATGCAATACAGGAGTGGCCAACCCGCGGCTCGCGAGCCTCATGCAGCTCTTTAACTAGTTTCATGCGGCTCTTCAGGAGCTGTCACATGACATGCGTCAAAAATGCTTGGCTGGCGCTGTCA
>JANHZU010003323.1:15279-32296 GCA_032468055.1 Acrochordus granulatus
GAGGATGAGATGGATAGATAGCATAGTCAGTGTGATGGGTGTGATCTTGGGAAGACTCCGGGAGGCAGTGCAAGACAGGGGGTCTGGTGTAATGTAGTCCATGGGGTCGCGAAGAGTCGGACACGACTGCGCGACTGAACAACAACTCAGAGAAACCTTTATCTTTTACCCAAACACTAACATCTGCAATATAAATCAGGGTAAGCACACTCAAGATCCCTTGCCTGAAATATTACCACCTGGTGGGATTGAGGAAGTGGGTCTTTTCTGTGGCTGCACCTACCTTCTGGTATATCCCCCACAGCAATCCAGAAGCCCCCTCCCCTTTAGCTTTCTGGAAGGCCATTAAAGCCTTTCTCTTCACCCAGGCTCTGTAGTAGAGTGGTAGAACCTGTGGATGGTCGTTGGGGCCCCCTGGGAGGAGGAGTTGATTAAAGTTCCAGGATTTTAATTTTAATTAAATAGTTTTTGTACTTTTGTTGTTGTTATGAGCTACCCAGAGTTGTGTAGGTCCAGGCCACACACATCACATCAAATCAATAAGCAAGTTCACAATAATTTATTCTAACATTGTGTGTATGTATGTTTTCTTTTTTAAAGCATATAAGTTGCTTTAACTGTTGTCCAACAGTTCTTTTTTATTTCTGTGAATCTTTTCTTTCAAGATGGACCAGATGGAATGGGAATCTTTGATTTGCTGGACACTGGAGATGACCTGGACCCCGATATCATAAACATCCTTCCTGCATCTCCAACAGGATCCCCTGTGCACTCACCAGGTTCCCACTTCACTCACGGAGGCGATATGGGCAAGGTAACTTAGCACAAGAAAGCAGATTTCTTTAAAAAAAACTGATAGAAATTGTTTCTTGGATATAGTGATTACTCTAAAAAGGTAAATGCTTCTACAGTTAATGCTTACAGGATCATGATGGTGGTGGTGGTAGTGCTTGACAGGGTGATCAGATGATCTACAGAACTATAGTATGATTGTCACAGGAGATGGCAGAGCTAATCTTGAAAAAGCTAAGCAAGGTTCCACCTGGTAAGTACTTGAAGGGGAGACCTCCAGGCCTGTTGGCTATTCTGGAGACAGAATCTTGGAAGAAGACAAAAATTCCATGTTGTTGTCAAGAAAACAGCAGACATGCCAATTTAGTCATCCTTAGAACATGCTATTCATTTCTAGCTGTAGCATATTACAGGTAGTCTTCAACTTAGAACCATAGTTGAGACCAGAATTTCCATTGGTAAACAGTGGTTCTTAAGTGAGTTGTGCCCGATTTTATGATCTTTTTTGCCATGGATCTTAAGCGAATCATTGTAGTTGTTCAGTGAATCACATGATTATTATGCAAATCTGGCTTCCCCATTGAGTTTGCTGGTTGGAAACCAGCTGGGAAGGTCACAAATGCTGATCACATGACCCTGGGATGCTGCAACGATTGTAAACATGCCTGTTGCCAAGAGCCCAAATGTTGATCATGTGATCATGGGGATGTTGCAATGATCATATGTGCGAAGACTGGTCATAGGTCACTCTTTTCAGTGCTATTATATGTTTCAATGGTCACTAAAGTAATGGTTGCAAATTGAGGACTACCTGTAAAAGGAACCCATAGAGCAGGAGATGGCAAAAACAGCAATCAAAATTATGAGGCTGTTCAACTATCCTTCTTTACAAGGAAATACTACTTTGGAAAAAGGTTAAATAAAAGGAAGTATAATATTTTACATGGTACAAATCTATTTATATAAATAAACTAGAGACACATTAGCCACTAAGAGTTTTGCAGAAAGGTTAACAGGAAAAATATGGGTAACTTCACATCAACATCAGCAGAATAAAAAATTGGCAGTCCAATGCTGTACAGCCAAACAAGAATACTAATAATTAGTCACTTAATTATGCCTGCTGAAACAAAATTGGAAAGCAAATTAGCAGGGTGTCTAGTGTATTCTTGGGGATAAAATCATCCATAATAAGGTGGTCGTTCCAAGTAAAGCTTGTCCTCAGCTTCATGATTCCTTGATTTCTCATGGGTGGGCAGATGCCACCTGGAGGGGACAGTCCCTAAGGTAACCTGGAGCCAATCCTTAAAGGACTTTATAAATCAAAACTTTGAATTTTCCTGGTAAACAGTTGATAGCTGGTGCAGTGTTGAGCGAGTGTATGCCTTTTTTCTCTGTCACTCTTTTATAATCCTAGAGCTAAACAGAGTATTCCAATAAAGCTGAATGGTGGGAGATAAAGGACTTCAGGAATAAAATGTGATGTCACACACAGGTAGTCCTTGACTTACAACCACAATTGTGACCTGAATTTCCATTGCTAAGCAAGGCGATTGTTAAATCAGCTGCACCCAATTTTACGACCATTTTTGCCATGGTTATTAGTGAGTCACTTCAGTTAAGGGAATCATGCTGTCATTAAGTGAATCTGGCTTCTCCCATTGACTTTGTGTGTTGGAAGCTGGCTGGGAAGGTCGCACATGGCAATCACATGACCCCAGGATGCGGCAACTATCATAAATACCTGCCAGTTGCCAAGTACCTGAATTCTGATCACATGACAATGGGGATGCTGCAGTGGTCATTAAGTATGAGCACTGGTCATAAGTCACTTTTTTCAGTGCCCTTGTAATTTCAAATAATTGCTAAATTAATGGTTGTAAGTCAAGAACTACCTGTAGCACATGGTTAAACTCACATAGTGCCTAGTTAAATTGAGCTGCACAAGATATGGAAATGGTGAACAACCTGTATCACTTTTAAGGTGAATGGAACACATCCTTAGATGATAAGGCTATTGATGGCTACAAACTCCAAGGCTAGGAGGGGTGTGTGTGTGGTGTGTTCCCCATTTCTTGTTTGTGAATTTCCCAGAAGCAACTAGTTGATCCTTACTTAAAACAGAGTGTTGAATTGGTGAATTATAACTCAGGCCAGTTTTCTCATTTGTATCAGGGTCAAGGTACAGACCGGCTGCTGTCAACCGAATCCCACGATGAGGTTCCTAACATTTTGCAGCAACCGTTAGCCCTCGGCTATTTCGTCTCAACTGCTAAAGCAGGCACGTTGCCTGACTGGTTTTGGTCAGCCTGTCCTCAAGCACAAAATCAGTGTCCTCTGTTTCTTAAGGTAATGAGCTCCCTTGCAAATAGTTTTTATCATATTATTTCCAAGGGACAGGTTTTGGGAAGGGAGGGAAAAGAAAGGAAAGTAATCAAGAATTGTCAGCATAGAACTGCTGCCTTCCAGAAACATCTCCCAGTCACAGAAGCTCTTAAGCAGAGGAAAACGTGGGGAGGTTTTTTCTCTTTCCAACCAGTATATCGACAGCCAACTTTTGAATAAAAAACCTTTGCCAGAACATTCTGGGTCCCTTGGTTGGTCCCCGATAATCTTTTCCTCTAACCAAACTAGGTGACTCAAAACTGTTTTCCACACTTGGAAAGAAAGAAAAGAATGCTCCTGGCTGAGGATGGTTGCCTTCTGAGGAAAAGGATTCCAGTGTTTCTCAATCTTGATGACGTTTATTTATTTATTCATTCATTCATTAAATTTATATGCCGCCAAAATCCGAAGACTCTCGGTGGCTAACAACAGTAAAAAACAATATGTTAAAAACAATTAAAATAGAAATTAAAAAAATTAAAACAAAATAATCAATCAATCATCAATTAGCTCATCAATCAAGGACTATCTATGGTGTACATACACTCTCCCCTCCACACACACATGTACTGTATATATAACAAACATACATGAGATGCCTTTTATTTATTTTTTGCTATTGTTTCAGTCTGTTCTGTTTAAAGAAATAAAGGCAAAAACAAATTAAAGCATGATCATGGCCTTAACTGTTCCTTTGTGTTTATGGTCTTAGATTTGCTGTTCAGGATCTTGGAAAGGTTTCTCTTAAAAGGTGGCTGATTGACCTTTCAGCAAAATCCTGACAGACTTCTACCTTTATCCCTCGACTGCTCTCTGACCAACCAATGGCCCGCTCCATTTTTCCATATGCCCCCAATGCTACTCACACAACTGGTTGAGAAGGCTGCTCTTCCCAGCGTTAGCAGGTCCTGCAATCGCTACATGGACCCCATCCCGCAGTCTCTGCCCACGGCGGCAATCTTGCAAATGCTGCCTCAGCTCTTTCTCCAATCCTTTGACAGCATTTTCCACTGCAGAAAAAAAAACACACCATCATGGTAGATGCATTTGCCATCCCTTCCTACCTGCTTCCTTCCCCTCCTTGCCACTGTTTAGGAGGAGTAGGATCTTGCAGGACCTGTTTCTTTTCTTTTTTTTGGAGCTTAGTCACCAAAAGACAACTTGGCATCAATGAGTTTCTCATTGCAATGTCCAAAGGAAAAGAACAGAAGAGAAACAGGGGTGTGCAAGTAGCAGATCTCTGCAGGATGTGGTTAAAATGTCAAGGGGATGGCCACAACAGTGTGACTGAAGCTCTGGCTGTTTTTTGTGTGTGTCACATAAATATATGGTGCTTTGATTATGCTGTTGTCACCAACATTTTGCCTTTTTTGACCACATCCTGAGGAACCTCCTGAACAGAAGGAAGATTCACCTTGAGTGAGGACATCATCCTCGATATTGTCATCCTCACTGAAGTCAATGTAAGCCTCCAGATGAGCCAGGGCCTACAGAAGAAAAGGACTGAGAGTTATTTTTCTTCAGGAGAAAAGAGGAGGAGGGGGAGAGGGCTGCAGAGAAAGGATATTTAAATATTTATGGAATATTTGATGGCTGCTCCATATAAATGAGTAATATTCTAATCTAATAAATGAGTCTGGTGGCACCTTTTCCAACTGGCAAATTTGATCAAAAGGCATATGTTTTTGTGAGCTGATGTGAACTCCTACCTCAGTCTGGTCACTCAATGCATCAAATGAATTGAGCAGCAGCTCCCCAAAATTTAGGCTTTTCATTTAAATTTGTCAGTCAGAAAATGTGCTTTCAGACTCCTCCTGATTTTTCATCATTGCAGACAACACAATTCTCCTCCACAATGCCTAAACAAAGAGTCAATATTCAACATTTGATAAGTCTGAAAATACTGCTCTACAGTACCAAGTTAAGAGGATGACAGAGATAGGCACCACATTTTGGGGCCAAGAGGAGCTTTTGCACTTGGGAGAGCTGGAAGCTGTTCTAAGAAAAGTAGGCAGGGGCAGAAGAAAATTACAACTGATTTAAATTAATATGACTATTCTATGTATTTATAATTCCTCTTTCAGACATATTAAAAATAGAATTGGCCAGCCCTTTTTGGAAAAGCTGTTAGGCGTGAAGCATCAAGCTTAGTCAGTGTAGTTCTAGCTAAGAGATTTACTGATATTACAAGGTTACAAGAATTTCTCCAACTGCCCACTGAACACCAGCACTCCCAAGATAAGGCTAACAGTCCTCATGAGGGGTTGGACATTTGGCATTTGTGCATGCATAGCGACTCAAGGCTGGTCCCCCTCTTAACCCCTGGCTTTGCCCTTTCTTCTCCAACAAAATCTCTGAGAAACACTTCCAAAGCTTTTGTAGTTTGGTTTGTTGCCTCCAGGTCGCATCCCAAGCTTGTGGGATAGAAAAATGTAAAAGGACTGTGACTAGATGGAAAACCTTTAAAGCTGGCAAAACCCTCCAAGACACACTCTGACTCATTTGTATTGCTGTTTCACTGATACAAGTGTTGGCATCCATACTAACATACATGGTGTGTTTTGATCAAATCACAGCACAATCTGAAAATGTTGATGGGTGGCCTGAAAGCTTAAGATTTTATGCTAGATCATTGCTTCTGGCTATGCTTAGCACCTTGTGTGGATGTCTAGAGCAACTCATGTATGATTTTTAGAGCTCATGTCTATGACTCTTAAAAAGGGAAGGCAAAATCCATGCCAAAATAAAATCAACTTGAACCCTATGTTTCTGGACAACTATTGTGCAGTGATTTACATTCCATTTCTGAGCAAAGTTACTGGAAATGTGCTATCTCAGACTGGTTTAGGTAATGCTAGTTATTGATTTATCTCCCTCCTTTCTTTTTAAATACTAACAGTAATTACAAAAGAATATAAAATAACATCATAACAGAAATTAAAACAAATGTACACTTTGCTAATAGTTACAAGACTTAGGAATTAAATGGGTTTTTTTGATGTCCTTTTAAAGGCAGGAAGAATAAGAACCAAATGCAGTTTCTAAGGAATGCATTCATGACTGGGGATGAAGGAGGAAAAGACTTCTTATGCTTGCTAGATATTTAAAAAAAAACATCTGAACAAGTTTAGATATTGAAATGCACCAAAATAACATTTTAGAACATTAAAAAAAATGGGAAAGCTGACAAATCGACAAATCTATGAGGCAGATGCTGTGTGAACACTAGAAATACTGAAGCTGAAGCTCAAATACTTTGGCCACCTAATGAAAGAGAAGACTCATTGGAAAAGACTGTGATGCTGGGAAGGATTGAAGGCAAAAGGAGGAGGGGATTGCAGGGGATGAGATGGTTAGATAGCATCGTCGGTGTGATGGGTGTAGGTTTGGGAGGACTCCAGGAGGCAACGCAGGACAGGGAGGCCTGGTGTGCTGCAGTCCATGGAGTTGCGAAGAGTTGAACATGACTGAGCGACTGAACAACAAAGTTTGTTTATTGACAGCTGGCTGGGTTTGCACAAGACATTTAACTATATATGGGGACAAGAGCCTCACAGCTAGGAAGGTTGCTTCTATTATAACCGCTGATCCCACAACACTTGATAGAGATACTAGAAGAACGGTCTCTGAGCTTGACTGAAAAGCTGAGGTTTCTTCTTTTATGGGAAGAAACCCCTCTAAAGAAATCAGACAAAATTTTGCAGGGAGGGTGAGAGGGTACTCAAACTGACAATGGCTACTAGGTAGGACTTACACATATTTCATATTCAGGTACAGAAGTAGCAAGCTTCTCAATATCAAACAATAGCTAAATTCTTGTGGGTATCATGGAGATATGTGGTTTAGCTTCTGCTGGAAGCAGAAGATAGATTAAAGGGATCTTAATTTTTTTTTATCTCATGGCTGTCACCCTGCATGCAACCCCCTCCTCTCTTCCATCCTCCAAATGCAGTGTATTGTTTGTAGGGTCATAAGGAAGCAAATTGAGATATACCGGTTTCTAAAACTTCTAAACACACCCCAATCCAAGCTTCCTCCTTGCCTTTGTGAGGGTGTCAGTCCAATGCTGATAGAGTTGACCCAATTCCCCATCCATCTGACGTAAGGCCTGTCGGCGCTGGCCTTCCGTTTCAGCGTGAATCAGGTCTCCTAAGCCTTCAGCTGCTGTGAGGTCTAGCTTGCCATTCTGGAAGGCTCGTTTAGTGAATTCTCCAGGTTCAGCAAAGCGCAGCTCAGGAAGCGTACCTGAAACCAGGAAGAGACTTTCACACTGGGATCCTTGACTATTCCCCCAGTTAAGAGGTAACCTTCCCTTGCACCCTTAAAAATGGCTAGGAAAGATTAGCCAAAATATTGAAAGACCCACCCAAAGCATTCAAGACACCGCTCACCACTGCTGGACCACCATGGACATGGAACTCAGCACTGTCCTCACCTGTGAAACTACCTGGTCCTGAAAAAAATAACAAAGCTGGAATTAATTCAATTAATTAATTACAAGGTCCATTTAGTTCCTCAGAGGAAGAATTCTGCTTCATCCAATCAAGAGGGTTTTTCTGGTGGCTCAAAAAATACATTCAAAGACTCAACAACCACTTCATAGAAATGCCAGTCTATTCAAAAATAAACTGTCCTCGATCTGCAAGACCTATCCTGGCTCAGTTACTGAGACAGTAAGAAAAATTCAGCTGGATAATGAGACTTCTTAAGCCAGTGACCAACAATATATCCTCTGGCAGTGATTTAACCACATTAGGTAAAAAAATAATTTTACTCATCCAGAATCCAAACAATTTGATTAGAAAGCATGGACTTCTGGAACTATAAGAGGAGAAAAACGTCTCCTTATAATTTCTTCAAAACAGTTTCACCAACTTAAACTGTTTTTCCATTAGTGTTTCCTTTTCTAAAGCCCCGAGCACCTTTCCTGGAAGGAAAGAGATTTTATTGCCTGCTTGTTTTTGGATCCTGTTTTGAAGTAGAATTTGCTCAGCCTTCATGTCGATCTTAAAAATTACTTTCAGAGGCTTAATAGCTAACCAAAGATAATGGGAAAACAGGAAATGGGCAATGGAATATGACACTGTGAGACTAGGCTGACAGTTGCCATACCTGAAGATGAAACAGGCAGGTAAAGAGGATAGACAAAAAGCCAGGAATCTTGTCTAAAAGATCCCTCCAAGAGATAGATAAGAAGGAACCCAGTTGTTAAGAAACAAAGGAAAAATGTCACCTGAACCAGACAAAAGAAACTGGGCCTGAGCACATGGGAGATTACCCCCACCCAAGTCCCATCAACAGCTACCAGACTTATATATCAACAAGACAAGTTCAGTTGCCAGTCTTGTGAATCAGCAAAAAAAGGACTTTTGGAGAATAAAAGGGGCCCTGAAGCCCACTCACTGCTTGAGCCATCTTTGGATCCAGACTTGGCAGTTTCCTTCCCTCCGGCTAGTGCCTGACAGCCTAGTGGAGAAGGATGTGGGTAAATGTGGATGAGTGTGTGTGTGTGTGAGAGAGAGAGAGAGAGAAAGAGAGCAAATGTACATTGTTAAAGTACTTGTAAAATTTTGCTCTTGCTTTAAATTCACTGGGTCTCCATGTACTACAAAGAACTGGTTGTGCCTCAGTGTTAGATTGAAAGTGATTTGAGTGTGGCATTGACCAAGGCTGTGAGTGAGTGACCATAAGCAATTAATAGCAATTAATGGCCACACAGTAGTCTTGACCCAGGGTGGAGTGGCCCCCAGTGCTTATAAATATGACAGTACAATCAGTTGAAGTCCACATATAGCTACAAATAAATAATAATGATGATATAACTTAATGAAAGGAGTGTAGTAGCTCATAAAAAGATTTTTGGAGGATGTGATTGAAAAAGAGTTGGAAAATCAGTCAGCTAATCTGGTCAGCTAGCTAGCACGGCCAAGCTCCAACAGAAGACAGCAGAAACAGCAAGATGATAGAGGCCTCAATGGATGGTAGAAGAATGAAAATTTATGATCCAACAAAAAAATAGACATAAGCCAAAGAAAGCTGCTTGTCATAAAAGTCACAGATGCCATATGCATTTGCTGCCGTTCTGATGGTCCTTTGGAATATCAGTGTTGCTAGTTCCATCAATATTTAAAAGCAAATCATATCAACTTAGATGACTCATCTAACATATTCCTTCTTAGGATGCCCTACAGATCTCCTTCTTTTGGTCATCTACTAACAATGCTGTACACTGAAGTTTAGAAAATCAGCATAAAGCAGTGTTTCTTAACCTTGGCAACTTGAAGATGTGTGGATTTCAACTCCCAGAATTCCCCAGCTAGCATGCTTGGAAAATGTAAAAAATTGGTTGGCCTTCTGCAGATGTTCCATGACTATACTTGGCAATATTATTACTCTCCCATGTCCTGATAATGTTATCCAGCCTGGTCTAGTGGTTAAAGCACCAGGCTAGAAAGCGGGAGACTGCCTTAGTCATGAAAGCCAGCTGGGTGACCTTGGGCCAGTTGCTCCCTCTAAGCCCGATTCACCTCACAGGGTTGTTGTTGTGGGGAAAATAGGAGGCGGAAGGAGTGTCAGATATGTTTGCTGCCTTGAGTTGTTTAAAAAAATAATAAAGGTGGGAAATAAAGAAATAAAATAATGAAACATCTACAGAAAAACACCAAGTTCAGAAAACACCAAGAACACAACAGTTCAGTCCTGCTGCAGATTCTCTACTACTAGAATCCATACATTGTTTGGAGGTTGTTCAGTCTGAGAAATCACCTCTTTGCAGCCTAATTAAATGTGACATTTTTGTGTGGCAGCCCCAAGTCAAGGGTCTTTGTCTATCTCACAATTTCGCTCAAGAGAGATCATGTTACATTAACTGGTTGCTTCAGGTGAACTTGACAATAACAACCAATTTTCTTCACAGTGATTCCAAAATGCACCTTCTTTCTTCATAGGTAACAAGATCCCATATTAATGGTTGACTGCTGTAACAATTTAAGGCAAGAATTACAAAAATTACTACCCCAGAGGAATATAGCTGAGCATAAATAGCAAACAAAAAGGTACTTATTGGAAATAACAAGGTTAATGAGAGCATAATTCCATTGCAGGATTTTTCAGAGAAGATACAGCCTTATAAACAATGTTTTAAATATAAGTAATGTGCTATCTGAAGGATGTTGAATATTGTTTGGTATTAGAAAGAGGGAGTGAGTTATTTGTCTATTTATTAGCATACCACATGAATCATCCTAAAAATGGCACTATCCCACTTGAGGCATTATAAAGAATTGTAAAAAGATGAATTTTTGGATCCTTAGAAACATTTATAGAGGACCTACCAGTTTGGTGGCTTGTCTCAACTGCAGAAGTTAAGAACTTAATTGCTTATTTAAGAGCAGGGAAGGTTCCACATTGATTCAACTGCTATGTTAATTAAAAGTAATTCAGCTTGGTGGGCACCAATTTTGGCTTCACTGTTTATAGTTAAAGATAAATATGCCTGTATGCCTAGCAACTGGGGGCTTGCAATGATAATTTCCATCTTTACAAAAGAGAATTCAACAAATTACAGACTTATCAGTTTGCTTAATTAACTGCAAATGTAATGCGATGCCAGACATATACACATGTGTATTTGTGTGTGTATGAGAAACTGAGAGATTGATTGGAACAGGAGAGCCTCCTGGTGGAAGAACAAGCTGGCTTCCAAGATTATTCTACTATCAACCAACGTCTAATGCTCTAATACTTAATGGAGATATATCAATTGTTAGTAGATAGAGGATCATTTCACTCTCTCTGTATGCAGCTTTTATTTATTTTAAATTGGCATTTGATTATGCTGATTGCAGTAAGCAGGAGGAAAGCTGGAAGTCTCAATAGAAAAATGTCCATTATTCTTAACATGAACTCTTTAAGAATTTAGTCATTTAAGATAAATGACTAAATTAAAAATTCAATTCCAGCAGCTTTTAACATCTGCTGTATCAGTTGAAATAGAGTTAAGCAAAGCTCTATTATTTTTTTAATTACTACCTTTCTCCTTTGATACCTATATAATATAAACTATCATTCTGCCATCCATCCAGAGTCTTTAAAAATGAGTGGTATATGCAAATAAACAAATCAACAAAAGGGAATTTCTCCTACCATAATGCAGCTGTATAATCTTGATTCCCTCTACGACTCAGAAAACCTCTGAAAATCCTAACACAGTTCTGTTAGGAGAAACTGGGAACAAATTATTAAAAGACTAAAATTATTATCTTTGCTGGGAGATTAATTGTAAGTGTCATACATGGAACCTAGGTGGGCATTCAATTGAACAAGTGAGATACTTCAAATATTGGGGTGGTGGTGGGTGTTTTCATGCTTCTGGCACTAGGAAGGTACCTTTTATTTTTCTTAAAGTGTTCAGAGAAATGCCTCTATTATTTTAAAATTTATGTGAGCTAAAGGTGGAGGTAATGTTTCTCTGGGAGGCAATGCAGATCAGGGAAGCCTGGTGTGCTGCAATCCCTGGGATTGCAAAAAGTTGGACATGACTGCTAAATGAACAACAAAAATGTTTCTGCTGTCCTGAAAATGTGTGAAAATGTTGGCAATGATGGTTAAGATGCTTGGGACCGGTGGTGGGACTTTTCTCTGGAGCACATACGTCCAGCTTAAATTTATAAGGATCACATCCCAGTTTCTATTGGATCACAAATGCTGCCTTGTTTATACATTTTGTATATTTTTATTAACATGTAAAGTTATACGTGTGACATATATATAATATATATATGATATATATTAACATGTAAATATATATGTTTGTCAATGTGTGTGTCACTATACAATGGAAATTTTAATACTGAGTAATCAACTTAAGATTGAAACCTTTATCATACCACAAATACTTCGATGCAATTTGCATTGGTTCTTTTCTCAAAATTATACTCAGTAATGTTATGCATGTAATATTGACATCCTAAATTGTAATGAGCATTGACAGAATTTTTTTTTTCTCTTCTCCATTTTCAATACTCTAAGTTATCTAAATAATAGAATATCAATAATCTCCAATTAATGCTGTATAAACATCACTCTACTGAAACAATACTATCTATCAAGCTTGATAATAACATAATAAAAAGTAAAAAAAACCCCAAGAGCATTATATAAAAAATATAATGGCTTGGCTCTTGAGGTGGGTGTTGGGAAAGTAGACGTTAGCGTACGGGTGTTAATATTAAGTTACTGATAGAGATGATTGCATTTTCCTTCGGGTCCAGCCTCTCTAACATTGGATGGATTCCAGTCCATATGGAAGTAGTCCCAGATGGTGAAATGAGCATCCTCAGGTTTTTTTTCCTTCCCCCTGAACTTCATTGAACAGGGCAGCTGTATTCAGAAGACTGAGTTAAGAAGGCCACCAAATATCTCTTTTAACATAACCTGTGGTGCATTTTACACAAATAGAAGTCCCAAAAGAGAAGTGCTTTTTAAGATTTTTTTTAATCCAGCCTTTATTATTTTTATAAATAACTCAAGGCACCGAACATATCTAATACTCCTTCCTCCGATTTTCCCGACAACATCAACCCTGTGAGGAGAGTTGACTGAAGGGGAGAGATTGGCCCAAAGTCACCCAGCTGCTTCCATGCCTAAGGCGGGACTAGAACTCACAGTCTCCTGGCGATTGGCCCAAAGTCACCCAGCTGCTTCCATGCCTAAGGCGGGACTAGAACTCACAGTCTCCTGGTGATTGGCCCAAAGTCACCCAGCTGCTTCCATGCCTAAGGCGGGACTAGAACTTGCCTAAGGCTTAACCATTAGACCAAACTGACTCTTTAGGATAATGTCCTGTAAAGTCATTCTTCAGCTATTTGATCAACAAAGATTCCACACTCAGAGCATCAACGCTTTAAGAGCTGAAGCAAAGAGAATCCACTGAATGTGTTCTTTGACAGTGTTTGTTTTATACAATCATTTGCAGAATTCTTCCTTCCTTAATATTTGCAAGGTCACCAAGTGACATACAGGATAACAGGATTTGAAGACAATATGTGGCAACCAGTCATAAAATGAGAAAAGATAAAGAAACTCACGATTGCCCCCTCTTGACTTTCTTTGGCATAAGAAGGAAGGAAGGAGAAATGCTATCAGGCTTTCAAAATTCTGTTATGATAGCCTATATAAATAAAGTAGAATTCCAATATTTCTTTTGTGTTTGTTTTAAAACCTAATTTACCTTGAAGAGCTGACATCAATAATGAAAACTAAGAGCATTTCTCTTTCCCTCTCTCTTATACCACAAAGTATTAATCTCAATCTTGAGAGAAAGATTTTGAAAAAAAATCTTGAGTTTCTTTCTCTTGCTCTCCTCTTTTTTCATATTAAGCTCATCTATTACTAATAGTTTCCACATATTGTTTTCTGGGACAGTTCTGTACTCTTCTACAGATGATAGATCTAGTCTACATCCATTGATGTATATCCCATATTTTTATGTACGTGTTTTAATTTTCATTATTTGTCATTACATTGTATCCTATATTTCCACTTTATGGTTTAAAATATTGACCTTAATGTTTATATATAGACATTGGTGTTCTAATGTTTCAATAAAACATTCACATTTATTGTTTTAGTCTTGTACACTGTCCAGAGTCAATTGCTTAGGTAGCTATATAAATTGGATAAATAAATAAACAAAATAAAAATGCTTGCTTCTACTTTTCTTTTATATTTTATGAAAAATTACTATTTTATGCTACTTTAGTTTGATCTATGAGCAAAATAAAGATTTGACTGGCTCACTTTTAAGTAGGTATTTGTAGATATTTTAGAGATCATTTTTCTGTGTTGGTCAATATTTGAGGACTTCCTTTCATTGCAAAAATTGTTTGTCCTTAATTATAGCATTCTAAAAACACTTTAAAGCCCTGTTTAATTTTTTTAGTATTTTCTAAATGGGATGCCATGCCATTGAAGCTGCAATACTGTTTTACATTCTGTTGAATTTCAGCATTCTTCTTCCCTATCCCTGTATTTAATTTTAGATCATACTCATATTTATGGATTGAATTTATTGTTGAATTATTGCTATCTACCCTAGTGGGATGCAAATTAACAGTAGTGTTTATAAATAAATCCAATTCCACAGATGGGTATCTGGAACTGTATAACTGCTATATTGAATCAATATATAGACTAATTTTGTTAAATAATGATTCCACTTAAATGAGCTTTTTCCTTTCTCTGATTCTTCCTAAGCATCCATAATTGAATGCTCTCCAATTAGAAATCTGGCTGTGTCATTTAGGAAAAAAGTTGCAATTTTTTTACATAGATAATCTTATTCAATGGAGTGGGACATTGTCAGCAGAGAATTATGTATCAGAAACCTGATAAAGATTCAATGTTGAACAAGGATCAATACAACACATATGCTCGTGTACTTTAAAATTCTAACCTGGGAACCACAATACAAGACCTCGGTCCAGGATTTCAGAAGAGCTGGGATCATAGATCCTACGTAAAGTAGCTGTTCTTGGAGATGGTGGTTCCTTTGCCGCTGTCAGACGGAGCAAGGCTGAACAGCTAGCTGGGCCACTGGTTCGAATCACAGCCACTCCGCATTTTCCTTGGCCTGAAGACAATGCAAAGATGGTGTCCCTCTTTGGAGCTTGGCAATATAACCTGACAAACAGAGGAAAATATCAGAATATCCTAACCCAATTGGATGGGGAGGGGAACTAAATAAGAAAGACAGTCTGAAGATCTGTATGACCAGGTTGGGGACAGATTGTCATGGAGAAAATCTACCTATGTAGTTGCTCAGATTTGATAACAACTTGATGGCACTCAGTCAAGTAAGCAACTCAACTTTGGGAAGTTTGTATAGATTATTCTATCATCTACAAAGTTGGATGTCAACCAGAACTTCACATGTTTGGTGTTCATTCAGGCAGAACCAGAAACAATTAGTTCTTGACTTATGTCCACAACTGGGACTGGAACTTCCATTGCTTAGTGATAAGATAAATGAATCATGCCCAATTTTATTACCTTATTTGCCACAGTCATTAAGCAAATCACACAGTCATTCAGTGAATTTGGCTTCCCCATTGACTTTGTCAGAAATTGCCTGAGAAAGTTGCTAATGCTGATCATATAACCCTGGGATGCTGCAGCCATCATAAATATATGCTGATTGCCAAGCACCTGAATCACACTCATGACTGTGGGGATACTGTAACAGTGGTAAGCGTGAGGACCAATTGTAAATTTTTCCTGTGACATCATAACTTCAAATGGTTTTTAAATGGGCAGTCATAAGTTGAGGACTATCTGTAGATAAATCTCAGCATTGTTTACAGTTAATGGAATTTAAAAGCAACTACTGTATATAACTAATTTGACCCAACAGCAACACAGCAACAATGTCTGCCTTTTCCATTTCTTTCCAGAATAAAAAATGGAAGTTAAAACTTATTTTGCAATTCTAGAGTTCAACTAACTCTTGACTGGCTTTTCTTCATAAGCCTAGAGTTGCCGTGAGCCCACACAAAACACCCCATTTTGTATTATACATTTCTGCCTTTAGGTAGTTTATAAACACAGATGTGATACTTGTCAGATTTTTCTCCATTAAAAGGAAACTGCCCAATTCAAAAATAACGCACATAAACACATGATTTCTGTTATTATTTAATGCCACTGCTAATCCAAAATAGATGGCAGAAGAGAGCCAATCTTTCCTGATTCCAAAAAGTAGTTCAGACCAAGTTAGTGTCTGGATGGAAGATATCAAGGAAATCCCAAGTCTATAAGATAGACTGGAAAATTAAAGAAAAACATCAAAACACCAAACTTTTTTTAAATTTTGCCAGCAAACTATCTGGACATTTCTTGTAATTGAATTATTAAGAATTAACCTTAAATTAAGGGTGATGTTTTCATTTTTCTATCCAAAGGGAACTAATGGTGGCAACACAGATCTGGCACAGATCTATGAGAATGAGAAAAATGTTAAAAGGAGGACTTCCTTCTTTCATCATTAAAGAAATCAGACTTCAATAATCATGTAGATCTTAACTAATTGTAAATTATAATAATAACGGAGAGCCAGTTTGGTATAGTGGTTACAGTACTAGTCTAGAAATCAGGAGATTAGGAGTTCTAGTTCTGCCTTAGCTAAGCATGAAAACCGGCTGGGTGACTTTGGACCAGTCACTCTCTTAACCCAAGTCATCTCATAGGGTTGTTGTTGTGGGGAAAATAGGAGGAGGAAGGAGTATTGTGTATGTTTGCTGCCTTGAGTTATTTATGAAATAATAAAGGCGGGATAAAAATCAAATAAATAATAAATGAATCAGTTGAATTTGCATACAAATAAATACAGACTTGGCAGATGGAAGGATTCATTTTGGATGATGCATATATAGCAGATAATATGGCTAACATTCCCCCCAGTGATGCACCACCTTGCTGTGGTTGGAGGGCTTGTGTGCTCCGAAGATGAGAGCTCTGCCAGAGGTTCAACCATTCTGGACAGATCTCATCAGAGGAGCCAGACAAAGAATGTCTCCCACCTAGAAAAATATGAGAAGTAAATTACAGAAATCCATATCGGCTCGGTCATCGCCCGGGTTAACAAGGACCACGCTAGATGTTGTTGGGGATCCTGGACATCTAGTGGAAAATGGGCCACAGGACTACATTGGAGAAGGAAATGGAAACCCACTCCAGTATCCCTGTCAAGAAAATCCCATGGACAGCAACAAAAGGCTAAAAGATAGGACACCAGAAGAGAAGCCTCTCACATCAGAAGGAATTACAAGTAGCTCCAGAAAGA
>JANHZU010003323.1:39438-50533 GCA_032468055.1 Acrochordus granulatus
ATTCGATATATAGTGTGAATCCTCAAATGAGTTAATGTGGGACTCAGATTAAGCATGTTACGTGAACCCAGCTATGCTACAGAGAGTTCTTTCATTTCTGGGTCATAACTTAGTCCTTGCACTGAAGCCTGTTGGCATACATGTGTGTATGCGTGGTACGTGCATGTGCATATATTTTATCTGTAGTGCCAACCTCAGCCCACACTACAGCTGTGCCAAGGAGGTCTTGGGTAGCCACAATGCCCAGCCTGTTTCTTTCAGTGCCTGCAATCAGCAAAGACAGGACTCCTTTGTCAAAATCCTAGTTCCTGTTGGGTTGGCTGAGATGCAGGGAAAAATTTTCAATCTTGTACCATTTTATCCTTTTTCCAGAATTTTCTCAATAAGTGGAGGGTGCAGTTCTGAACCTGGTTGATATTGTGTAATGTCTTACTATAGCCTAGTAGAAAAACTTGTGTGAACTGTTAGTATGGGGAAGGAGAAAGACATCCTGAGAACTAGGAAGAGAGAAATAAGAGTGGGTGTTGTGTGCTGCAAATCCCAATAGCCTGACACTGCCAGCTTGCCCTGGTTCTTTCTCCCTTATTTTGTAGCATTATGATGTAGACTACCCCTACACAGGGAGGATCCAAGTGATATCGTGAGGAATAGCTGTAGATAAATGCCTTAGCTAAATGGATTAGACCAAAGTCTGAGATCCTGCTTTTGAAAACAGCTAAACCTTTCCCTCTCTCATCAGCAGTTGGTATTCCAGAATAAAGCAGAAGACCCATCCTTCACAGTTTTAAAGTTGATGCTGTCTAGATATATTAGACAATAATTCCAATTATCTGTGGGGATGCTAAGTGGGCCTGGTGGGAATTGTTTTCCAGCACATCTGAAGAGCATCAGAATGGGGAAAGTTGGCTTAAGGGATTCCAAAAGATCTGCCAAGTTGAAATGTACCCACATACAAGGAACATCTACTAGATCTGTAAACAGGATGTCCTGCATCCTGTTTCCAAAATGACTGACCAGATGCCTCCAAAAAGCCCAAAAGCTAGACATTAAATTCACCAACCCTCCCTGTGTTATTTTCCTGCTTGGATCTGTTAACTGGGAATAGATTTTCTTTGAATAGAGAATTTCATTTAGTTGCTGTTATTGTATGAGCATCAGTGTGGCTAGCTTTATCTCTGACATTTCCCAGTTTATACAATGGAGACTTGTCCAGATCAGAAAGGAATTTTGCTCTTGTGTGACTGGGCGGTTTACAGATAAAACAATAAAATAATATAAAAACTATAGTTAAAAACAGATTAAAACAAGAGTTAAAAAGAACAATTGAAAGAACAATTGCAGAATTAACAAGCAGAGGAAATGCCTTCAGCCCACTAGCTGCACACAGGGTTGCATGGCTCTCTTAACAAAGGTAAAGGTTTCCCCTGCCAGTCTTGACAAATTCTAGGGGGCATTGCTCATCTCCGTTTCATAGCCCAAGAGCCAGCGTTGTCCAAAGATGCTTCTGTGATCATGTGGTCAGCATGACTACATGCCAAGGCGCTCAAAACGCTCTTACCTTTCCCACCAAACGTGGTCCCTATGTATCTACTTGCATTTTTTATATGCTTTCGAACTGCTAGGTAGGCAGGAGCTGGGGCAAGTAACAGAAACTCACCCCATTACATGGCAGCAGTTCGAATTTTGAATCTCAGAAATGGGCACAGACAAAGTCACATGTCCCTTAGCATTTTAAGTTGCTTCAGCATAATTATTTCTGAACGAAAGCTTGTGAAACAAAGAATTTTGTCAAGCAGTTTGTGGAGAGTTCCCCAATAAGTATAGCTTTTTAAAGGAGCACATGCTTTATTTACAGCAAGCTCCGCCATAAGAACTGATGATAGTATATGTAGCTAGATATATTCAGATTCATAATTTAGTTTTCAATCTTTCTGCTCCTGAACATTTTCTTGGCCTAGAAAACCTTTTCATCGAATCCAGGCGGGCTTCTCTTGTATTCATACAAAGAGTTAATGGCAATTAGATCAAGGTCACTCAGCAGAACCTCCATATTTAGACATAGTATACCTCTGAATACAAATGCTAGGAGCTGGGCAAACAATATGGAAACCGGGGGTGGAGGAAATGTTGCCCCATACATTGTTTTTGCAGTCTTGGAAACAAATAGTTCTCAACATTTTTTGAGTCCATTTTACGTTTTCGTAATCTGTAAGTTCCAGACAATTTGGAAGTACAAGTCCCATAATTCCAAATACAGTACCTGCTGGCTGGGCATTCAGAGAGTTGTAATCCAACACAGCCAGAGAGCACATGATTGGGGAGAGCTGAGTTAGATTAACTTTTGTCCTTTGATTTGAGGGACCTCTTCTAATAATAGCAAGAAGCCACGATTATTTCAAAGCTTCCATGGGCAGAGGCAGTGTATCTCTGCATTTGAAATACTGATGAATACACAGGAGGTGAGGTGGCAGAAGGAGGCTGATGTTTCTCTTTTTTTAATTATAGCCTTTTTAATGTAGCTATTATGGAAACCCAGATGAGGCTGATCTGGCATGATTTAGTGGGTGAGATGGTGGACGGGGAGAAGGAACGCAGATTCTAGTTCTTTCTTAGGCACAGAATCACCTGGATAATTTGGAGCCAAGTTATTCTCTTTCAGTTGTGTGCATCATGGAATAAGGTCAGGGCAAAGTACTTTGTTGCCAAGAAAACAGCATGGACCTGCCCATGAAGGCACTAGAAAAAAAATAGGGTGGTTTTTCTTTCCCCAGTTTTAGCCCAGCAGCAAAAGTTTTATTTCTCAGAAAAAGGACCAGATAAAACTATTACATAATAGTGGGGTATGTTTCACACTCCAGAGCACTCTTGGGCCTTTTCTCTTGGCTAGCAACTTACTGAAGAAGCCAAGCCCCGCTTGTCTTGATGTGTTTGCTTCCAGATGTGCTGATCTTTGTAACCTGCTGGCTTTGGGCCAGGTTCTGCCTTTCACACCCAATGTTTGCTGCTGCCTGTCCCAGTCTAACTGGATTCTTAGCATACAAGCTTCTAGGCCTCATTTAGCAGCTCTAACCTACCTCTCCGGGCTGGGTGCCCTCCGAATGTATGGAACGAGTAGAGTACAAGTTGAGCATCCCAGGAATTGGTATCCTGCGACATCTGGAAAGCACTCACGTTGGAGAAGGCTGTCCTTGAGCCAGTTTCGCCAATCACTCTTTCTCAGCTCAACCCACTTTGCAGGGGGGTTATTTAGATTTTTAAATTTTCAAATTTAATTTTTTTAAAATTAAATTTAAAAACAGAGTTTAGATCTGTTTGCTAGATTTTTCAGCCATTCCAAAAATCTCTAAAACGCTACAGACCATTCGAAGTTATCTTCCTCTGCTGCCAAGTACCATCTGTTCCAATGGTTAAAACAGCCAGCCCTACAATGTATTTCTCTGTTTGCAATTTACATGTCAAACCCACGTGCTGAGAAAACACGCTTGCCATTCCCACACGCGAGGAATTAATAATTGGTCTCTGTGCCTCTAACCCTCTAGCTTTGTAGCCCGTGCAAAACATGCTACAATCAGCACGTTTCGCTTGTTGAGATGAGCGGCTACAGAAATCAAATAATGAAACAAGGCAGAATAAAACCGTGGCCTTTTTCTTATTACCGTGGATATTTCTGCATATTGTTGGGACGTTATGCTCGGATTCTGTCAAGAGTTTGTTTGTTTTTCCCCCTTCAGTGACATGGCTGCAAATTCTGGGAACTGAAGTTTCATCACATCTCCCTGGGGAAGGTTTTGTTTCTGACACACAGTATGTCTGAGGCGAGGCGCACCAAATTCTGGTTCGAGCTTCCGCTGCCAGTTCTGGATCTCCTGTAGCTTGTTAGTGGACGGCGGGCACTGGAGATCAATGGAATCACTATATGCTGAGAACAGCCAAAACTGCTGGGAAATCCATCACTGAGGTGGTTGCCATAGAAATGTCTAGTTTCAAAATTCCTATTGCCTTCCCCACCCCCCCTTCTTCATTGTTGCAGCGGAGATTTCCCAATAGTAAGTGTAGGTAAGGAGGTGGTTACTGGTGACGTCTGGCTGGTGCTGTCTTGCCATGGGAGAAAAAGGGACCTTTTTGTGCGGGCAGCATGTGGGTATGCGGTACATCAGGATGAACTGGAGAGAAAGAAATTTTGAATCCCTTGAAGAGATGGGAGCTTGCTTGAAGAGGTGCTGGTTTATAAGGCCCGCCGTGGCATTTAGCGAGGCCTGGCTAGCGCTGCCCCTCTTTGTTCTGATGCTGGTGCAGGAAGCAGGCACTGAGCCGGTAAAGCATTGGTGCATACTATGGGTTATTAAATGATTCTGGCTTTTGCATGTATTTTTTTAATAAGAACACCTTTATTCTGTTTTTTTTTTTTTGAACTGCAGACCAATGGACTTCTGGCTATGGTACATTTCTAGGGCTGCAGCTATAAATGAAGCCCAGCTTGAGGTGGTAAATACTTCACCGGTTGAATTTTTGCCTGTGCGTAGGTCAGGCTGTTGAGTGCATAGGCACAGTGCTTTTGCAGAGGAGAGGATTGGCGGCAGCCCTGTAGAGAAGGAGCAAAATTTAACCAGGGCCCAGTTTGAGGATTTGAAATAGGGAAGGCAGACTGTTCAATCTAAATTGTTTTCCATCAAGCTTTACCTTCCTGCCCCCTTACGTCAGGCCCTTACTTAGGCCTTACTCAGCACTGAAACGTTTCTCCTCCTATGTAACTAAAGTGTTTATAGATCCTTCCCAGCAAAGTGAGAAAGTGAGATTTCCCATAGGAATCCAGCTTCTCCTTTCAAAATGTGCCCTAAATATTCAGGTTTCCATGGGGTCTTAGAGGCCCCCAGTCGTTCTTCTGGACATGTATTAACAACTAATAACACAACGAATAGAAATGTATTTTTACTGATGTGCTCATACAGGCCCGTCTGAGCAATTATTAATAGATTTGCATTGCTCATTCAGAATTTAAACTTGTACTGTTTAATGTTGAAGGGCTTCCTATCATACTCGGAGTTTGGGTTTAGTTGCCATTTGTGACTGGGTGAGTATCACAGAGAAGCTGCCTTCTCCAGCCATGCGCCTTTGGTTTCTTAGCCTGCAACTCCCATCGTCCTCAACCAAGGTGAACATTCTTGCGCTAGCTGAAGGGTGCCTGATTTGGAGAAAACCTTTCCCTGTTATTTCCCTGATGTGTGGTGTTCAGAGAGACTGTCACTGAAGGTGAAAACTCTGGTGCTTTTTAAGGTAGAGTGCCTATTGACAGAAGAGATATAAGCCCTGCTGGATCAGGCTAGGTTGGGGCACCTAATCCAGCATCCCGTTCCAACCTCTCAATGTGGTGGAACAAGTTTTGGTAACACAATTTTCCGAGAGAGAGGCTTCGATTAAGAGACCGCACAGTCCCAAGTTGGATGGGGGAAGGAGGAAGAGGTTCAGGTTGGCCAAACCCTATAATCTCTCAGGATGTATTTAGTAGGTTAGAAAGTAGGTTAGCTTTAGTCTGGCAAGATTCTGTCCATTAGACTGTAAGCAAATATAGGAATGGACTCAACTGGATTTCACTGCATCTTATCTGGGCTTGGGCCTGACCTTTAAGGAAGACTTCAATAATTTTCCCTGTTTCCTTTCCCCCGAGCACTGGGTAATTCTTTTTGTTCATGCAGGTCAAAGAAAGGGCACAGCATAGATGATCTGGGGGTCAGCTTTCCAAGGGTCCCCAAGAAGTCTCACGGGTGCAAGTTTGCCAAATTGCCATTTCCTCTGCTCTGTGGCTCTTAATAGCAGCCCCATGCGGACCCTCCTCCCCCTTTGCAGCTTGGGAATATCAGTGAGCTGATGAGTCTCTCGTTAAGGTGGGACGCAGCATCCAAGACATAAGACCCTCCTGAGATTCAAAGAAAAGGAAAGGTGGGTCTCTCACCGGATGTAAAGGAGAGAACATCCAAGTCATGTTTCAATTCATCTCAGCTCAATAAAAATGTTGGTTCCAAAAGCAATCAGTAATTCACCATCTGTACTTCTCTTTTCACAGACAAGCTGTTTGGGAAACGTCTGCTGCAGGCTGGGCGTTACATCATGTCCAATAAATCGTGGATGAAAACAGTCCCCACAGAAAACTGCGATGTGCTGATGACTCTGGCAGGTATGTGAGGTCAAAGAGATAACTGCCGTTGATTCTTTCCAAGTGTAATTAGAATTATGATTTTAATTCTCTCTCTTTGCCCCCCCCCAATACGTTTGACATTCTGGAAGAATCTAGTTATGATCATTGAGATACTATGAAGATAATCTTGTTGGATGTAGTACTCTCAAGGTGTTGGGTCTTCCATCCTCAGGATTCACAGTAACCAGATTAGGGGTAGATTCAGATTATCAAGTTTAGGGCTAGAGTGACCCACTGTTTCTATAATATCTCCCATGGCTCCCATGGGTTTTGTGTTTTTTGTGTGTTTTTAAGATGGTTAGCCATCCAGAGCCATGTATTTCAGCAGCCATATAAATCTTACAAATAAATGTACCAAACTGCTTGCTGTGGGTTCAACAGGTTGGATGGACCATCCAATTGTAAGTCATTGATTAAATCAAATTTCATAGCTTTGTGAACCAATCAGTGGCCATTTTTTTGTGCAATTTGGCTGGTTGAATCTTATCCTACCCCTCTGGGTACATTTATCCAGGAGATCTATCAGCTGACAAAATTGCAGCTGTCCCATTTATAATTGGGCTGACAATCTCTGTTTATTCTTGTTTCCCCTGTTGTTCACAGTTTTTTAAAAAAAATCTACAATGAAATTACAAACTTGAATGTGAGAGTAGATGTCCAATATATGGGATGGAAGGCATCAGCCCAAAATATGGTTCTACAGAAATTTTATTCAGTATATCCAACCAGGGTCTCATGGCCAGTTTTTATTTTCAATAAAAGTTGAAAGCATGTGAAAATGCAAGTAGATAAATAGGTACTTTTTCAGTAGGAAGGTAATAGCATTCCGTGTGCCTCATAGTCATGCTGGCCATATGACCACAGAAGCTTCTTAGGGCAATGATGGCTCTTTGGCTGGGAAATGGAGATAAGCTCTGCCCTCTAGAGTTGGCCATGACTGGCAGGGGAAAGCTTTATCTTTTTTTTCATATATTCTGATTAATCCAGGTCATGTTTTATAGCAAAATTGCAAAAAATCTTGCACATCAAATTTAAAAAGGCAACTAGACTTTTATACAACGTTTCCCAGCCTGAGAATCTGCAAAGGTAATGTAGAATGCCCTTAGTCACAAGTATCTACAATGCCCAAAATCTCAGGAAGTTGCCAAATTTCATAAGATGTCATGTTCTGATGGAAAATGTTGTAAGAACACAGGTTGGAATATCAAAATTTTCAGAGACACATGCTTTACCCTATTTTTAAAATTATTAAAATTAATTTTCAAACTATACCAGAAAAAAGTCCCATATCTCAAGGTGCCTAAAGGCATCACATGACTAGACCCTGGCTTTTATTTCTGTTACAGGGCAATGATCCACATACAGGTTGAGAATGCTTACAGCAGAATTTAAGATCAGCTTATGATTTCAGCTAGGAGGCAGAGATCAGATTAAAAAAAAATATGCCATGCTCAGAATTTTGGTCAGCACCAGAATAGAGTTTATATAGTTTCCTATAACTTTACTTTTTCTTGTTTTTCCCCCCCAATAATTATTTTTCTACGTATCTCCAAATATCAGTGTAGCAACCTTCCTTATATGGGAATCCTTGATTTATAACCATAACTGAGGCTGGAATTACAGTTGTAAGTCATGCTGCTCATTACTTGGGGTCACCATGTGACTGCACCCAATTTTATGGCTTTTTTGCAGCAGTTGTTAAACAAATCCATTGTCTGCAATGGGCATTTTTGCTGGAAACAGGAAGTAAATGCCAGTTATGAAAAAAAACACTGTAAATCATGGTCACGTGAAAACAGGACGCTGCAAGTGGCCATAAATGTGTGCCAATTGCTGAATGCCCTACTCAAGTTATGTCCTATGTGTCTATTACATACATGGGAAGGGAGTCATAAAATCTCTATTAGGAGAGCATGAAATATGTATCCTCTCTGTCTCTAGTCTGAAAGTTAATATAAAGATGTATCAAAGGTAAAGGTTGCCCCTGCCAATCATGTCCAACTCTAGGAGGTAGTGCTCATCTCCGATTCACAGCCAGGGAGCCAGCGGTTGTCTGAAGACACTCCTCAACATGTGGCCGAGGCTCACGGAACGCTATATAACCTATAAATATTCCGTATCTCCCTGCTAACCTTGACTAACAATGGTTGAGCTCACCAACCAGTACAGGACTTTGAAGTACACAAGATCTGTGGTATGGGAATAGTAATGGTTTGTACTCCCTAAATAACTCTTAAGAAGTTACTGTCACTATTGTTGAATGTTGCCTAACCTTGATGAGGAAAAACATGCTAAAATTTATTCAGGAAAGTTGGAGAGATTGGTATGAAAAAGTGGGGCCCTGGGATTGAGATGAAGTCTCTTTGATGGGGCTGTCCTTAAAGAATTTCTCAGTTTGAGAGTGTTTCTTGACAGCCTAGCAGTCACTGGATTTGTCGGTACTTTTGTGATCAGAAGTGCGTCTTCTTAAAACAGTTGGACTTAATAAAGTTTATGTTTGCCTTTTGCACTCTTTCTCTTGTTCTTCTTGCAAAAGGAAGAGGATTTACTATTTTTGTAGGTCATGTCTTCATAAAGCTTTTATCTCCTGTGAAGTCCATTGGAGAGGGAGCACACATGAAAATTTAGTACAATAAGGGTAGTTGTCATTTAGTAACCACATTTGGGACCAGTAACTTTGTCATTTAAGTGAAACAGTTGATAAGTGAAACTAAGACCGTGTTTATGATCTGTACTTCAGCTTTCCTTTGCTTTACAGACTGGTGGAGGTTGTAAATGTGAGGATTGGTTGGAAAGTTTTCATTACTGTCACAATTGTGAATGGTTGTTGAATGAGGCAGTCACTAACAAGTACACATACACTGTAATTCTTGTGTAGTAATGCTGTCTTCCCTCTTCCAGCCATACAAACAAACAATCAATAATATGTCCCTAGTGATGCCGAAGATAGTGGTCAAGAGTTGATTCTGTCTAGCTCCTATTGGCTATTTGCTGTGGATGTGTTCCTTCCCCAAATCTTCAGCCATTGCCCATTTTACTGGGCAACACCCCCACTTTCCACTCATCAATCACTTTATGGGCTGAACACCTCTCTTCTGCAGATCAGTGGTTAGAATACCTGATTTCAGTGGGGGGCATTCTTCTTGTAAAACAGCATCTGCAGAGGGGAGTAGCTTCTGCACAGTAAACAAGGGAGCATTTCCCGCTTTATAGAATATTAAAAAACAAAACATATGTAACAGCGTGTTTGGAACCAGGTATTGACAGATGGCTTAGCCACCTGTCAACATTTGCCTTCTCCCTTAGGGAGTGCTACCAATTTCTTTATTTCAGTTGTCACACATTAAATTTGTGAGAGCAGCAGCACTGACCTCACTGCTGGCTAATATTTTAAAAATACTGTATGTGCTCAGATGGACATAAAACAGTAACCTCTCGGTATATTTTTTTAAAGAGATGAAAATCTTCCTTAGGTTGATATTAATTGTCAAGCCAGCCTAGGGAACTAAAGTTCAACCTCATAATATTTTGGTTATGTTTCTAAGTTGTGCTGACATTATTGTGTACCAATAGAGTAAAGGAGGGCAGGATCCCAGAAGTTTTAGCTTTGTGTCTTGGGTCACTGATGTGGAACACAGTCTGACATTTAGCCTGCTGACCCATTCCTTGGCAACTGCCAGTCTCTTTTTTCCTGCCTTGTTTATTTTTAATGTTAAATGGTATATTGAAAAGCAAAGCATCAGCCTCAGACATAACCCTCATTTGTAACATTACATCTGAGATCCATTTAGGTCTTAGAAACATCAGCATTTTTAAAAAATAACAATCCTTCAGCCCAGTGTTTTATTTGTTTTATGATACTTTGTGATTGCCTGAATCTAGTTTGGGAACTATTTTTTAGAATGGTTGTAATATTCTCAAACTTCAAAACATATCCATGGACTGCAACTCCTATATGCAGTCAAGAGCTTTTTTTTGCAAAGGGGTTGCTTATGAATGTAGGTGGGCCAAAGAATGTAACTATGACAGAACTCTCGTGCCTTTTCCAGAATATGTGACAATATCAGAATCATCATATAAACACTCAGGATGCTGTCTGATGAAGATAGAATATGAAGAATGACTGCTTTCTGGTTAAGTTTAAGAATTTTGCAATAGAAAAAATCGGTAGCACTGCTAGAATTTTTGTTTTTTGAAAATGCAAACATTTTAGAATTAATTTACTGTGCTGAGTAAAATAGCAAATATAAATAGTGGGATATGAAATTATGAGAAGATGGCAAAAATAAATTATGGAAAAATTAAACTTGCTGATCTTGCAAATACTTCTTCCCTGTCTGGACAGAATCTCAATAGAAATGATAGAATTAAATGAATAATGTACTATTAATAAAATTGTTTAAAAATAATAAAATAAGTTTTATTTTTATTGGGCACTGAAACTGAACAAAAGAGTTATTTAAAAATGTATCTGGATCAAATTAAAGTTGGTGTGTAGTCAGTAAGAATCTAAAAGGAATTAGACAATGCAGTCAGTTCTGAAACTAGTCAGATTATATCTACAAAGTTTGTACAGTGTGAAGATAACGCTGGCTGCTTACACCAGATTATGCAAAACATACAAAAAAAAGTCATTGACTATATATAAAAAACATCCTAATATATGTTTTTATTTTGCTTCTAAAGAGGAAGTTATTTTTTTCATCTTCTGTTTGGAAGGAAGTTCTTAATTTGCTAAGTTATGTCTGACTCTTCGTGACCCCATGGACTGCAACACACCAGGCCTCCCTGTCCTCTACTGTCTTCTAGAGTTTGCTCAAATTCATGTTCATTGCGTCAATGTTGCTACCTAACTACCTCATCCTCTTCTGTGCCTTCTCCTTTTGCTTTCAATCTTTCCCA